>JACEGR010004730.1:0-83104 GCA_014170235.1 Listronotus bonariensis | reverse complement strand
CCGTTCACAGAGTTAAACATTTCAAACTAATCAGAAAATTATTTCCAACCAAGCATGCACATTAGAAAATTGGAAATTGATTGTAAATTTTGTTCTACGAACAAAGCTAATATCAGCAACATGAGGACGTTTGGACAACATATTTAGTGTTGTCAGAGACTGGGGACTTTACCTTTTTTGGTGATATTGATCTCGATTTTTACGTGAACCTTTTATTGTTGGTTGTCAGTTTTTTAACGTAAAAATAAATTTTCTAAAGCACAATGCGATCCGCAAATGTGATCATAGGGTTTTTTCTAAGGTACCCCAAAAAGGGATTTTTAGAACCACGCGGGGATTTTCATCGTAACTATCGTAACCTACTCGGCAAAACTAAAAATAATTTTACATTATTTGTACTTTAAAATAATATCAATAAAATATGTGTAAGTTAAGTTTTGTTTTATTGCATATGATGACTGCTACTTTAAAATTTTAAATAGCATCACTGATATATTTTATCTTATTCCGACAGAATATGACATTCTGAATGCAATGACATCTCACATGGCATTTTTTGACAGTTCTGCTGTCAAAAATTTAATTATTAAAATCCAATCTATAGAGTGCCATGATTAAACTAAAACGATTTATTTTAAGTCAAATAGCCATGGCAAAATAAAATAAGTCGTCTTTTGTTTTTTACGACTTCTTAGGGCTGAGTCAAAATGTGCAAAAGCCTATTTATTGTCATAACTCCTTTTTTTTCAAATGGAACAAGAATGGCTCGTTAGCATATTCTAAAAGAGCATTTTACTTCGAATAATTTGATACCACATACCATACCACATATTTCAAAAAAGGTTTTTATCCTAAAATCATTAAATTAAATGATTCCTAACCCACTATTAATTGTACTACAGGCGATATTAATTTTGAAAAGATTTATTAAGCCATAATTTTTGAGATAAACAAAAAGTCGTATAAAAAAATTGTTTACCACATCTATTCTTTATCTGTAGCTGCGGCGACTGTACTAAACATAAAAATACAACTTACCTTGTGAAGTTTTCATCTTAAAACTATTACAAAGAATATAATTGTTTATATATCATTTATTTTTATATTTGTGACAACATAATGAATTTATTATGTGTTCTGTAAAAAAGTCTTACTGAAATACCGCCTATGTGGTACCAAATTATGTGGTATAAAATGCTCTTTAGAAGTATGCTAACGAGCCACCCTCGTTTAATTTGAAAAAAGCAGTTATGACCATAAATAGAATTTGGCACATTTTAACTCCGCCCTAAGAAGTTGTAAAAACAAAAGGCGACTAATTTCATTTTTCCATGGCTATTTGATTTAAAATAAACCGTTTTAGTTTAATCATGACACTAGATTGAAATTTAAAAAATTAAATTTTTGACAGCAGAACTGTCAAAAAGTGACATGAGGTGTCATTGTATTTGGAATATCATATTCTGTCGAAATGAGCTAAATTATACTGGTGGTGCCATTTAAAATTTTAAATTAGCAGTCATTGTCGGTTAAATCGGAAGTAAAAGAAAACAAGTAAATAGACCAATTAATCCGAAATTATGTCAAATAAGCATATACCAAATTTCATGTTTCTAACTTTAAAGGTAAAAAGTTAAGGGGGAACCACCTTTGAGAAACACGTATAATTCATGTAACATGTATGTAACAAGTGCATAAAGAAAAAGTTTTATTTTTTAACTTTACATATAAATATTTAAATTTTATTTAACTTTTTTATATTTTTATTTGTATTTGCGTGATATTGTTACTACAGATATAGGCATCAAGACGAATCACTATAAAGAACGCTTTTACATTCACTTTATCCATTAAACTGGGGTAATTGCATTGCAATTATTTTAATTATCCACTTCTCTAGGTTACCTTACACCTTAAATTGGATGACCTATAGAAAGAAAAGTCTTTTATTTTACTTTATGACTATTTTCTTTAAGGGGTTGCGATTTAAAAAAAAAAACGATTTTTTTCAAACATATTTTAAGTGCACGTGTATTCAAGTATATTCTTCTAAAATGAAAATAATCCGTCAAATAGTTCTGGAGAAATAGGAGTATTTGTATTTTTTTAAACTAAGTATACCAAGGTTGTTTTTAAAGACGGTGGCCACGATTTCTTAAAAACCAGTAAACCGATCGCTCCTAAATTTTGACACAAGCTTTTTGGATATATTTTTAAGCAATTGATAGATGTTTTTTTGCGATAAATATTTGTTGTTTTATAAATTACTTAAGGCCTAAATTTGGGGCCCAAAATCTATTTTTGCGTGAAATCGACATTTTGTTAACAACTTGCTTATTTCTTCGATTAATTTATAGATTATATATTTCTAAAATTAGTTAGGTTAGTTTTTATTTTTGATGATCCATTCCAGAGATATAGTGGTTACCGCAAAACGCTTTTTAGAAGATCACCTGGACCATGGCTACCTAGGCTTTTAAAATATTTTTTCTGAGAAATTAAATATGTCAAAAAATTTATAAAAGTGTACAGAATATATATTAGACTGGGCCAAAAAAAAATCGCCTTTTATTGTTTTTAAATATTATATCAAAAATATTGTTTTGGGTGACAAAAAGAAAATATCGTGAAACTCTGAGTCCTTAATATCAATATTTAGAGGTTCCTCTTCTTTAATGTAGATTTTTATTTGTACTTTTATTTTTGCGTCAAATCTTCCTTATTATCGAAGTAAAAAAGATGTTCACATGTATCTTTAAAGAATTAAATTACCTACAAAAAGGTCCCATTAAAAATCGTGTTCGAATAATTACGCTTTTAACATTAATATATTTTTAGTTTCACCTTTTTTATTTTTGAAATATAGAAAGAAACAACATAAGTTCCTAAAGGTAATTTAATGCTCTACAAAACAGGCCTTTTAATTTTTTTACATAAAATCGATCTTTTAAAAGTTATTTACAATTAAAATTAAAGAAAAAATTAAAATATCTATATTTCATAATATATTTAAACCTATTCTAGGTAAATAGCTATTCGTTATATGAAGATGTATATTTACTTATTTTAAGAGAGTAAATCTACGTTTTCGTTTAACAAATAGCTATTAATCTAGAATATGTTTGGATATATAATGAAATTTAAATATGTAAAGCGATAAGATTAATAAAACCTTTAATCTTTAAAATTAATAAAATTATGATTTTTGATAATGTATTATATATCAGTTTGTTCAATGAGTGTGAAAACTTGGTTCCAAAATGAGGAAAACAAAATTTAGTTTTTTTCTTAACTTAAATTGTAAATAAATTCTAGAAGAACGATTTTATTTAAAAACATAAAAGACCATTTTTGTAGAGCATTAAATTCCGTATTTTCGTTTTTTGTAGGCAATTTAATTCTCTAAAGAAACATGTGCACATATTTTTTTACCTGAATAGTTAGGGATCTTTGACGCAAAAATTAGAGTACAAATAGGAAATCCAAATTAAAGGAGAGGAACGTCCAAATATTAATATTAAAGGCTCAAATCTTAAAGATATTTTCTTCTTGTCACCCTAAACATTTGATATATTTTTCCAAAAATTATAAGGTCGATTTTTTGGCCCAGTCTATATACATATAAGTATACAAAACTTTAAATTACTAAAATAAAAGAGCTTTTCAGAAGAAAATCTTGAAAAATTTTTCGGTCTTCTATCTGCATATAACCCTATCACGATTGCAAAATAATGGTAAATTTAAATATCCATATATTTCTGCGGAGTTTTTAACCGATTAGAAGAGAAGTACTGATATAGAGTATACAGGGGTTTCCCACCCACGGTACTAAAATTCAGGTGGTTATTTCTTTGTTATTTTATAAAAAAACCTATACAGAGTGTTTCCCAATTCCTGTAAAAAGTTTAAGGGTGTATTCTTAAACCATTTTCCTATGAAAACATTTATTTAAACATAGGTTCGGAAATGCATTGTTTCTAAGATAGAGGGTGTTTAACTTCAAAACAAAAATCGGGTTTTTAATAATATCTTAAGTCTGATCTATCCAATTTTATTAAAATTTGGCTGTGGTATTTGTTAAAATAGGAAGTTAAATTAGCCCTCAACTAATATTAAATAGTAAGAGCATGGTGGTGTGGGACGCATTTTAGCAAATATTATTGTTAAAAAAATGTACTTTACTGGCTTTTCTTGCAACTTTTATATTTCTCTCGGATAAAACATCTAAAAATACAAACTTTTTGTATCTTACAATTTTTATTTAGCTCGCTTAGTTTTCTGGAAAAAAATCCGCGAAATTGCCCATTCTTGGACCATACAAAAACATAAGGGCAATTTTTTCTTTTAAAAATTAAGTGTTATAACTTCCTATTTGCAATTTTGTAACAACGACAACCAAAACCTAATTAAATAACGTTTATATCTAGTCTTACAAATTTTCCTAAAATAAGTGATTTTGAAATATTCAAGTTTTTAAAAAGTTTACCATCCTGTAAGATTAATGAGAAAAAAAGTACGCCACAGCCTGTTTATAAAGTTTTTTGTCGATTAAGCAGTTAAAACCGCAACTTTTCAGTCAAACAAACATGTTTTATCCTAAGTTTGTCTTTGTACCTTTTACAGGGGCGAAGTTTTTCGTGAAGAAATAGAGTTGTATACCATAAATATAAGCCTTCAGCATCACCCCTTTACAAAGATTTAAGGTGACTGACCCAACACACACAAGAGACAATTTTTTAAATGCCATCGGACAGATTCAGAGGTACACGACCCGCAATTGTTAATCCCACACGAAAACCAGTGCCGTTATTCACGATGAAACTGATTAGACCTACTTTTTAATTAACATTCAATCCAAAACGTGCAGTTGACATATCCGAATACACAATAATTGTCGTTGTCCTCACAGAGGTCAGTGCATGAGATTCTGTTGGCCAAATACTATCTAGGTCGGTCGATTAATGTCCTGCGATTTACCGTGACTGAGAAAGATTTTTTTACTTGTTTAATTGTAAGATTGTTAATTAATTTGATAATGTAAAAAAATTAACTTTGATAGGGGTGAATATTCGGGGGTAATATACCTAGTGCATTTAATTTTTCCGGAAAAATTAGGATAAAACAGTTTCTAAGTAATTTGTTTTAACAAAAGCATAAACGAGAGTGATTTTAAAAATCCAAGTCGAAGTCCAGGATTATTTCACTTTTGCGAATGCTATTTGGTAAAACAGATTCCTTAGAGACTAGTCATTCAATTTTTCCATAGGAAAATTAGATGCACAAGGGATATTTGGTAAGAATATTTCCTGAGTTAAATAAACAGTTTATTGAAATATAACTTTTTTATTAAAAAATAATAATAGTTAATAAGAACAATATAACTTGCAACTTGTCAAACTTGCATAAAATGTTTCATTTTTTTCCGAAAAAACTGCTAACATCTAAGTTGACAGTTGTTAAGTATTTTTTCACCTAAAATTTATATTTTACATACCAATTTTTGAAAGCGATTGGTCAAAATTAATAGGAAGTAAATAATCAAAGAAAATATTTAATATGTATTCAGAATATCCGAAAAAAACTATAATTTTAAGGGTGTATTCTGGTTTAGAGGCATGAATTTTAGATAATTTTAATTTAAGTGTGAATGTGCCTATGAGAGAATTTAGAAATTATGAATTGTTTAACAAACCATTTCAAAGAACGAATTTAGGACGCAACACCCTGCTTATCAGAATGAAAATCGCATATAATAATTACACAGGCCTACAAAATAAAAAAAAGTGGCATGTGCTGGGTATCAGACTAAGCTCTTCTTACATATTTTTGCCACTGAACACGAATCTGAAGTCAAAACTAGAGGTCAAACTGCAAAAAAAACTGAATTTCGGGGGCCAAGGGGGCACTAGCAATTTTGTTTTTATTATTGAAAGGGTGGTTATGTTGCATCTTATTTTAAAGGCCCTTTTATACTCTATTTAACGCCACTTTATTTTTGAAATTTGGCCCAGTCGTTCGAGACTTACAAGCCAATAAAGATGGGTCCATATTTAATTCTTTCTGAAAGCAATGCCGCCAAGTACACAAAAAATGATAAAGTAAACAAACCCTTTTGTGAACAATGATTTATTGCAGCAAAAATATTTTACCCGACGAGTTTAAAGTACCACGCCACGTGCCACCGATTTTATAGTAGGACAGAGGCGAAATAAGAGAATGTTTTGTAAGTAGGTGATACGTGTTTTAGCAATGTATTTTTTATTATTAATTATGTAATCAGGCTCTGGCCGGAGCTATGAGCATTCGAAAAGGTTTGTTTACTTTATAATTTTTGTGTACTTGGCGGCATCGCTTTCAGAATGAATTAAATATGGACCCATCTTTACCAACAAACACCGTTTGTATAGTATTTAAGCCAAATTTCAAATAGTTGTCTCGAACAATTGGCCGATTATTAAAAACAACGTGGCGTTAAATAGAGTATTAAAGGGCCTTTAAAATGAGGTGCCACATAACCCACCTTTTAATTAAAAAAATTGTTAGTGCCTCCTTGCAATTCGGTTTTATGCAGTTTGACTTCTAGTTTTGATTTTGGATTTCGTGTTCAGAGGCAAAAAATATGTCAGAAAATCTTTGTCCGATATCCAGCACATACCACTTTTTTATTTTGTGGGCCTGTGTTATTATAATATTCAATTATTCTCCGCAACGAACAAATGTTAAACAACTGTTTGTTAGCGATCTTTTGTAATATTAATTTTATCCTTGTATTTTTTATATGTTAATATTCTGTAAAGTGTAGTAAACCCAATTACATGAATTATAAATAGTGGAAGCTGTATGCTGTATGAAACTAGAGTAAACATCAGTAGTAATAAAGCCACGCGGTCATCAGTTCTGTCTCACTTTCGAATTATTCCTCTTTTTGTTGCTCGCAGACTATTTAAACAATGCGATAAGAAAGGAATAATTGACTGATCTCAACCATGTAAATAAATAAATTAGTACAGTAAAAAAGACAATCAATATTTTACTATATATTCCAAGATATTAATCAACATTGCAAGAATACAGAAAAAATTAAGCAATAAATTATTAATTTAAAATATAGCCTAAACCACGAAAATGATAAAAAAATGGTATTTTTAAAAAATAGGAGTCAAAAAAGTAATAAAATATTTTTTTCAGAACGTTGTCATTTTGTGAAAAACATTTTTATTTCATCTTTTCTGTAGTTCAGGCTATAGCGACATTAATTTAGAATAATCTTTTTATGCTCTTTGCGAACTACTAAGAGGGCTGGACCTCCTCCAACCTAATCAGCAGCTATTTTTTTTAACTTTTCCTTTTTTTTTATTTTTTTTTGTATTCTTGAAATGTTAGCAAATAACTTAAGAAAAAAGGATAGTAAAAATATTGATTGCCTTTTTTTACGGCACTTCAAAAAATTACACGAAATTCATGTCCCTAGACTAGAAAATCCCCTTAAAGGGGCTGATGGAATAACTTATATATACCAAAAAAACCTAAAGTAACTTTACCCAAAAAAATCCATGTTATCCGAGCAATTGGCACCTAAATAAAATTTTCAGAATCTTAATTTTTTTATTTTATCGTGGCGATTCTTACTAACGCTTTTTCTGTTTTTATTAAAGCAAGTTTTTATAAAAATTACTGTTTTTTTCGAAATAGAAAAAAAAGATACCGGAACAGTTAAGTGGATCCCTGGAAAAACTGTAAATTTTTCTGAGAGAACGTTTAGTTCAACGATGGTCTTTTATCAATAATATGGATATTTAGTGCTGCAAAACTGAAATTAAAATAAGGAAATATGAATTTCCCAGGTGTAACAAGCGGAAATATGATCTAAGAGGAAAATACAAGGTGTCCCACGAGGTTTGATCGATTTCGGTAGATTAAAAAGTAGGCCTTGGAAAATTTTAAAAGTTTGGTAACAGGGTCATATTATAATGTGATGATTTTGACAGTGCTAGAATTGCCGGTCATACCGGAAGTTAATGTCAACTTTCTTATTTTAAATGGAACCCCTTTACAGTGTCTTTCAGGATAGGTGTTACAAGAGGACTAATGAGCCAAACATTTTTGAAATTTTAAATTGCCATCCTGGGAAAACTGGTCGCATGATAAAAAGCTAAAAAAAAACAAAATTTTACTTTGATTGGTAATATACAGGGTGAGTTATAACTACAAATATGAAAAATGACCCAATATAAAGTACTTTTAGTTTTAATAATAAAACAAAAATTTAGAGGTAAAGTATTAAATTTTATATCAAAATTTAAAGTTAAAGCATTAAAGAAAAACAATATTTTGACAATTATTTTACAAGTAACGCTTAAATTGAACTTAAATACTTGACAGGGCGAAGCCAATTTTACAAAAATATTTAAAATATTTTAATTTTCTTTTAAATTTTGCTTTCCTTTGTCCTGCAATTAGGTTTTATTGCTCAATGTAAAAAAGTGACAAAACAATTTTTTTTTACTTTAATGCTTTAACTTTAAATTTTAACATTAAATTCAATTTTCTACAACATTTACTTTTACAATTTTGTTTTATTTTAAAGGATAAAAGTAATGTACTATTAGGCATTTTTTATATTTTTACTTATAACTCGCTCTGTATAATACAAAACAATTTTAAATTTTGTACTTCTTAGTTCCTGATCAAAATGCCAATTAAAAATTCAAATTTTTACAAATTTTTCTTCTAGTCTAAATGGTTTAACCTTGTGACGGCCCGGCCCTGGAACTAGAAAAATTTAACAAGCTAATTTAATAAATTATTATTAATATAATTTTAAAAATATTTACTAACGTTATGACATGACATAATTGGACGTAAAATACTCGTTATTGCAAAAAAATATGCACGAACTCTCCGGGCTATCAAAGTAAATACGGTCCGACATCGATACAAATAACCGATCATAATCAAATATCTAACAAATTAGATCCAAATTATATATTTTGACTAAGGTTTTCCATAAAGTCGTGTTGTTGGATCGATCAGTTATTCAATATTACTTGTAAATTAACATCATCTTACAGCATCAAATGATCATGTTATAAGCTCGCCGCGAATCTTAGCAATTACCAAATAATCGGCTTAGCTAAGAAATTTACGAAAACTGTTAAAATGCGGAATACTGAGATGGTAAACGCCATGTTAATAATAGTCTCTGGGCCAGTAGTAAAATAAACTTCATAATAAGAACACTTTTAAAACCTTCCTAGGGGGGTTCTTTTTGACGAGTATACCACGAATATTCCTACCGTATATGGAAGCGGTGCTTTAACCTGTCAATGTCAAATGTTTCGGGTATCACACTAGGCGAACACGTCGGTTATATCTGGACATTTAGTCTGCAGTTTTGCAGCTTCTAGATGTGCATTTCATCGATTAAATATTATTGGAATTAATCGGGGACCTTGAGACGGCCTAGAGCCGGACATTTCAAGGTCGCCATCGAATATGGATAGCTCCCTATCTTAACTGGATCATCCAGAGTGTAACCAGTGGCGAAGGGTCGCTCGCCCTCCTTTTAAGCTTTGAAAAGGAGCAATATCCGTGCTGGCGATACGGCGCTGAGTATGCAGCCAACGCCATTCTGCCTCTGTGCAGCTGGAATAGAATAGAATAGGCGAACACGTCACTTTCTTTTCGGATAAGGTTACTATAATGTTTTACATGCAATTCCTAAACTTTGTGCCAAAAATTGCAAGTATTACAGTCACGAAACCCGCCTAGGTCGGATTCATGAAACATTTGTATATAAGCCTTATGGTTTCAACACTGTTACCCTTACCATTTTTGGCAAAATGTTTAAGAATTGCATGTAAAACATTGTAGTAAACTTGTTCGACAAAAAACGTGACGCGATTGTCTAGTCTGACAACCGAAACATATGACATTGACAGTCTGGGTTAAAGCGCTGCTTCCATATGGCGGTATGAATATTCGTAGAAGACTCGTCAAAAGGACTCCCGGCTTTAAAAGTGTTCTTATCATAAAATCCATTTTATTACTTGCCCAGGGGTTCCTGCAATTTAAGCAATTAATTTTTACATAATTTCAAGAAAATGCTTCCTAAAAACTCGCAACAAATCCAATAAAATTAAAATAAAAAAACTAATATATAAACTAGTTTTTATTTTACAAACAGTGCGTCAGAACCTGGCCCTAGTAAGGCCTTTTAAGGTTCTTCTAAGCAGCGGTGGTAATGTCGACGCATAAACCGTTTTTACCTATGCCAAAGAAAAGGTTCGAAATCCGATAGGTATTTTCGACGCATATTTAACTACAGGTAGTTTGGTAGTTTTGTTTAGGGTAGGTAGGTGATTTTCGGTGTTTTGTTACTTGATATTACTTGAAAATTTTCCACCGAAGACCGAGTATAGGTGAGGGTCATAGTTAGTTCTGGTTAGTAAACGTTTTTTTAATTCCTTAATTAAATCTGACACTAATACACACTAGGAAGGGTCAAAACAATCGACTGTTTTCTTTTCCATTTTGTATTTTAAAAAACTGGTAGAGACCTCAAAAAATTCTGTCTTAGTATGAACTCTTC
This sequence comes from Listronotus bonariensis, assembly GCA_014170235.1. Taxonomy (NCBI): domain Eukaryota; kingdom Metazoa; phylum Arthropoda; class Insecta; order Coleoptera; family Curculionidae; genus Listronotus; species Listronotus bonariensis. The sequence continues at coordinate 72,513 of JACEGR010004730.1, read as the reverse complement.
ATTTTAATAGAAACGTCCTCCGCCTTTCAGTTTTATATTTTTATATTATTATTAAAAGAAATATATATATATCGGTCTCTACGACATAAAAAAATACCTGGTCTTATATATTTGTAGTAAATTTAATTCTCCACAAAAAGATTTTTCTCATTTTTTAGATAAATTAAATTAGATATTTAAGATCAAAGATTACAGAATTTTATAAAAAAACAATTTTTTTCAATCTTGTTACTTACTGTTTAAATTCTCTTCTATACAGGTAGGTACAGAGAGCATAAAAATTAGGCGTCGAAAATACCTGCAGCATTACCATGAAGCCTTCGCTAGTGCCAAAGAATACCAATCCATAGAACCGCACAAGTGCGATTTCAGCGTACCCTACAAATTTTTAGTACTTACCCTGACCAACAGATGGCGAAAGTAGTACGATGTCGCTTTGCTAATACGATTACCATCAGAAATTGATAGCAGTTGCTGACGCTGACGTAAAATTTAATAAAATAAAATCCCCGATAAATAGACCCACTTTCCATAAGATTATTAAATTTATTATTTCAGAATAGGATATATCGATGCGTTTTTACAAAACATCGTAATCGACATTAGCTAATTTTACGGGAAACGATTTTTCTTCCCATCGCGTTATTTTTAAAGAAAAACCGAGATCTGAATGTTCTTATTTTAAATTTCTTAATTTGAATTACAAAACAAACATTTTTAACATTTAATGTCAAAATTTTCAGTATGTTCTAATAAAAAAGCTAAAAATTTTAAAATTCTAAACCTAAATAACAGTTAAATTTTAAATTTTTTATTTTTATTCAATTTAAGACAACGCTGGCAGAGTTGCCAACAAAACGTCCATTTTTAGTTCTCTATTTACTTGCTTTATTTTTTTTGGATTTTTGGTACTTTTAATTTATTTTTTGGCGTGTACCCAAATAACTATCATTAATTAAATGAACCGCCGAACCAATATAGAACATATCATCTGAAATAAAGCCAATAAAAAAAAACGTTTCCCGTAAAACTGACGAATATCGCTTACGATGTTTTGTCAAAAACCCATCGATATATCCTATTCTGAAATCATAAATTTAATAATTTTATGGATACTACCATTTATCGGGGATTTTATTTTTATTAAATTTTGCATATATCCTCACTCTAACTGATCGGGCCGACTGCTCGTCAGCGAGTGCTATCAATTTCTGATGGTAATCCCATTAGCAAAGCGACATCGTACTACTTTCGCCATCTGTTGGTCAGGGTAAGTACTAAAAATTTTTAGGGTACGCTGAAATCTTACTTGTGGCGTTCTATGGATTGGTATTCTTTGCTAGTGCGTCGAGTTTACCCGCTGCAAAATTTGAATAATTACTTCTGCCTCAAAATTACATCCGTCCCTTCTAAGGTTCTTACCAAGATTAATCTGGCTCTTAAAAAGCTACTTTACTTTTTCCAATATCCAGTGGCTACCACGTTTTTTTGCTGAACATAAAAACTTGACGGCACGAACGTCACTGATTTAATATCTTTATTAAACATTTTGTATACGTTATTCTAACCCTTTTTAATGCATATATTTGAGTGTACCATGGTACTTGCAAGTCTTATCTTAATAACCCAAGCAATTTTCAAAAAATGAAAAATAAACCATTTACAATGCACAACTAAATAATTAAACGTATCATGGAAACGAAGAATTTCCTGATCTATGATTATCTAAATTTTGTGTTTTTAGATGCACAATTTCACCAAAATTTTCTTTAAAACACTCTGTAACACCTTATGCACTTAGAATTGACATATAGAAAACACCGAGGAAAATACGTAAAAGCTTTAAACGTTTTTAAGAGCATTGCATGATAATTAATTGCCAATAATTTTATTTTAAGGGACAATGTATTTAAAATTTTTATTAATTGTTTATTTACCTTTTTCTTACATAAAAAGCAACAAAAACAAAAAAATATTACAAAATATTTAATTTATTTTTAGGTGTATCTACTTTTTGGCAATAAAACATTAGATATTACTGTATTTTGAAATTTTGAAAAAACTCAACAAGGATGTAAGTCATGTAAAATTGCTCTTAATCTGATCGTTAGACTATGTTTTAAAACATATACCTTAAATAAATCAATTTTTGAAAAACCAACTGGGACACTGATTTTTGTCCCAAACTTCCTACCTTTGTTCGCACTGTGCGGCGCGGCGTAACCTGGATTTATGGGTGGAGAATGCAAAGTTCTTCGGGGCGCCAGCATTTTTAAAAACAAAGTTTTTTTCGGTAACCGCTTAATAAACACAAGAATCCAATTTTACATAGAACAAAAAAATATTCAACGTGATTATGTACACGGCACCTAACTATTTTTTGGCAGAGACATTATGGTATCGCTTCAAAGTACCTACTTATTGTTAAACTTTTCATATTTATTTGAAATATGTTCAAAAATAAAAACTAAACCTTTAGATTTTTGCCTTTAAGATACTGTAACTAATAATACCTCAAAAATATCCACTAATAGTCTGGTCAACATGTACCTATTTGGGTAAACACAAATTGCTGATTTGTTACAGGCTTTGATTGTTAATAAAAAGTAGAAAATTAACATTTTTAAATTTTTTCATCGGGAATCAATTTCTATACCTACCTCTTAAGAATAACCCAACAACGTGAAAAAAATTTCAAGGTTGTGGTTTAATAATAATCAGGCCTTTTATGCTACCATACAATTAAACAAAAAATGTTGTTAATTGACTAATGGATAACTACTTAATGAAAAAATGGGGATACAAATTTTTGGCTGGCGGATAATTATTTATTCATGTATCCTACTTGTGCCCAAATTTTTTTATTTTTTAATTTTCATATTTTATATGACAAAATGATTTTTTTGTTGCCGTGTCCGAGGGACGGACCTCGAGCGGAAGTCAGACTGTCCGCTTTTAGCGCTATTTTCGGGGCTCTGTAAAAATTAAAAATATTCATGATATAGTTCCGGGAGTTGGGATTTTTTAAGAAAATTTCTTCCTTTTTATAAATATTTTTAAAATTTTAAATATCTTTAATAGTTTTTAAGATATCTAAAAACAACCAAACCCCCACTTTTTTTCATTTATTGTTTATAACTTTTGCAATTTTTATCGGCCCCTTTCGGGACTTTTTCTTAAACTCTCTATACATTATTCCAAATCGAATGACACCTCGATAGTTATTTTCGGAGAATATACAAAAATTTTACCCAAAAAGGTACATGTTGACCAGACTATAAATACTAAACTAAACACTACCCCCTTTAAAGCTTTTTACTTTCGGCATTTCCTTATATTATTTAACATTAAATAAAAGTTTTAATTTTAAAGCCATGTTTTCCTAAAATTTTTAAAAAGACATTTTTTGTTAATTGTCAGTTAAAAATCTGAAAAACAAATGTTTCACACGTTAAATGCCCCATGTACCGCCGACTATCAGCTTAGATATTCTTTTGGTGCCGAAAAATTCAGAGTATTGCAAAAACCTGCTTTTTTGAGCGCCTGTGACTAACTAGGAACTATATAGAGCCTTAAAAATTATTTTGGTAGTTAACATGTTAAACAAACTAGAAAAGTACTTTGGGTAATTTATTCTTGACAAAATGGCGAAAAGAAAATTTAAACAGAACAAACTTCCCACAAAAAGGATAAGATAAAAGTTGTTAAAATTTAATTTTCTACAAAAGGAGTCCTAATAATTAAATTGCTAAGACCAACAGTTTTCAAAATATTTCACCATTAATTAATTTTACCATGAAATTTTCACAGATTCTTGTCTGAAACTTTTTAAAATATTTAATTTTTTATCACATCACATTTCCATTAATTTTCTCAAATGACCGAGACAGATTAGGGTCAAAACACTTGAATAATATTACTGATCTATAATATTTAGGCTTTAATGTGACTAAAAAGTAATTTTTTTAATTGCAATTTTTCCACATTTAATTCTATACCTAACTACTTATAATTTTTTCGGGATAGTTTTGCTTTATATGTTAATTTATCTATCGACTTAAAAAATATGTACATAAAAGCAAAGACAGTTATAGTAAAACTATAATTGTTTTCAATAATAGTTAGCAATTCGACTATTAGGAACTTCTTTGTAGGAAATTAAATTTTCAACAACTTTGTCAGTTATCCTTTTTGTGTACCTCTTGTCATTTATAAGAAAATGACAGAAAAACAAGAATTTTATGAAAAAATAGGTTTATAGTGACTACCTCGCCAGTGTAAGTTACGACTTTGCCGCAAAGGATACTTTTGTTAAGCATCCAATTTCCAAGAAATCCCGTCCTTGGACGAGAAGATAACATAAAAAGCTGCTAAATTATAAAAATTTAAAAAATATATTACTTGTTTTTAAAAAGAAAAACCTTCACACGCCTTGGACTAGTACTTAATAAATATACAGAGTAATCATTCTTAAGTCGGCACTATTGCTAACTTCTTTATGATTGAAGATACGAAGTCGGTTAAGTAAATAAAGTTGTAATATTTTTCCGCTTATTAACGTGCTGCTAACAAAAAAAATTGAACTTTGGGTTTTGATTTATTGCAAAAAATATACTTTTTTTAAAGGAACACCCTGTTTATTATATCACCATTCAAAAGATCTATCAAAGAGGATAAAAAAGTCCTTATGTTTATATTCAATTTTTAATAGTTTCGGAAATATGGCCATCCTCGGGAATTTGATAGTAAACTTTAATTTTTAAAATAGAAAACCCTGTATATTGCATTGCCATTAAATAGATATTTAAAAGAGCTTAAAAAATATCACATTTCATAAGTTCTCTTATAGTTTTGGAAATATGGCCATTCAGATATAAAAAATAGTAGATATAATGTATTATAACGTTTATTTTATCTTTGACAGGAAGCTGTAGGGAAAAAAATTAACATAATTTCAGGTTTGGATGGCCATATTTTGAAAACTATGCGAGATAGACATATCAAATGTGGTATTTTCTTAAAGCTCTTTAAAATATATATTTAATACTGATGCAATATACGGGTTGTTTTTTTATTAAATGCCAGTTTACTATCAAATTCTGAGGAACCCTTATTTCAGAAACGATTAAAATTTGGATAAAATACATAAGGATTTTTTTAATGCACTTTGATATATATATATAGGGTGTTTCATTTAAAAAAGGATATTTTATGCAATAAATCAAGAACCCGATGTTCAATTGTTTGTCTGTTAGTAGCACGTTAATCAGCGGAAAAATACTCCAAATACTTTTCTGTAATGTGATAATCAATTAACACAATTAAAAGAAAAATGCCGTGTTTACCAAACATTTTTAAAACTAAAGCTATTCTAATAAGTAATAATCATGATTCTTTGTTGTTAGTCTTATGATCTTAAAGTTAACTTTAATTAGTAAAGTAAATAGCTTTTGTCCTCAGTTAAAATTGACACATTTTAGCAAATTTCACGATTTTCTTTATGCAATCGAGGCAAATAATGTTACGGCGAAAAATTAATTATCTTCAGTGCAGATTTTAATTAGTTGCATTTGTTTTTTTGCGTACGTTATGATGTTTAAATGGTTATTGGAAATATACTGTCAAACGTGTAGGTCCATGGCATCCCCAGCTTTTTCTTTTAAGTTGTGCGATACCCTGCAGACAAATTTGCAAGTTGGGCAGCAAAATGTGCCATGTACAATATTTCAGTAAAACAGATATACACATGGGTGGAAGAGAGCTTAAGAGAGACAACATTTGTTTAAGCACAAGTGTTTTTTTTTGAAAATATTTACACCCCAAATTGCCCACGGAAAACAATTGTAAAAATTTAAATTTTTGTACCATAAAGAAGTGGGGTAAGCATCACCTATATAATTAAATGAATTTGGAAGTAAATTAATTTAGAAAATTGTAAACTTTTTATGGGATAAGTAACATAAATAAATAAACAGATAAAGCACCTCATAATTTTTATGCAATTTATAAGTGCCAGTTCAAAATTCCTAGTTTCAAGCGGGGTTAACAATATTGGGATTTTTATAAATTTTCTTTAAAAATCATGTATACAGGGTATTACAGAATGTTGTTAAGAAAATTTAAGGGCAGATTCTATTATTAAAAATATAAAAACAAGTTTACATAATTATGGGTCTGCAAATTCCTCTTTCTCAAGAAAGGTGTTAAACTAAAAAAATGTTTGTTTTTACTATCCTAAATATCCTTTAAGCTGATTTTACACTATCAAACTTCTTGTCAAGTTTTTGGTACAAATTTTATTCTTCGTAAAAGGTTGTGGCGAGCGTGGTGTAGGGGCTAACGTGTTAGCTTCTCATCGCAGAGACCAGGGTTCGATTTCCGGAATCGTACATCGCTATATGTAATCGTTCGTCACCTCACAGTTGGCAATGGCAAATCACTGTGTAGTATTTTGCCAATCCTAGGTAGTAGTTATTTAAAAATATTGTCCGTGGTGGCACTACCGCGTTGTCTAAAAGGTGCTGTGAACTGCAAAAACTGCATGTTTCAGTGCCTGGACAACGTTCACGGAACAGGGTAAAAAGAGGGGTTAAACATCCAATAGCCCGGCCCTCACGGTACTCTGGTATTAGGGCATAAGCCTTATCAGAAAGATAAAAAACATTGTCCCAAACTGTATTAGCAGTAGTTAGTTTTATTAAAAGTTAAAGGATATACAGAGTAGGTCAAAAAATCTAAAAACTGTAGAGGTTAGTTACCCTATTTCTAAAAATACAACAAAATGTTAAATAAAAAAAAATGTTTAAAATTAAAAGTTATTTTAAAATACACACGGTTATGCTCAGATTATTATTTTTTTTTATATTTAATTAAGCCTGTATAATACAAAGGTATATTATTTTGATTCATATTACTTTACAACAAATTTAATTAAATCGAAATTTTTCAAATATGCTTTTTAATAAAACAAATCTACTGTAAATAATAATTTATATGTAATAATTCCTTATTTACCGTACACAAATTTTTGTTTTAATTTCGTGTTAAAGAGTAAAACAAGTATCTCAAAATTAAAAAAATATATATATTAGGATTGGAATAGGAGGCCATGACTTTATATTTAGACAATTTGGATTTTAAATAACTCCTTAAAAACGTTTTGTTATATTTTTGAAAATAGAGACACCTTACTGTAACTGTAACTGTAATACTTGGATAAAAAATATCTTTGTTTCATGAAGTTATGCACTATTTACTAATACCTCCTTAATTAACTCTTTTAATATCAATTTATAATACATCCTTTTATTTTTATATCTCGGAAAATTTAAGTATTGTGTAAAACTGGTAATGTAATATTTGGTCCAATGCGCATATTTTTATTGACTTTGAGCGCATATATTCCGCCCTCTATTTATCCATAACATTTAATAGGTCCAGTGGCGTCTCGAGAGGCAACTAAAGGAATATGTCTAGCAAAAAAACGGTACGCCACTAACTGTGTACATGTACATAGGTAAAATTTTAGTGTTTTTTATATTTAGCAATTATAAAGCAGCATTTATGTGTTTTTTTTTTGTATCTTTCATATTCGTATTGTTTGGTTAAAGAGGAAAAAATAAAATCCAATTAAATATTTTTAGGTCATAAAAGGAGCATTGCGGAAACATTTTTTCTAATTAGGTTGTATAATTCTTTATTAGTTATTATGTAACAATAACAACAAATACTTATTTGGATTGTGTGGATATTCAGTCTAACAAATTTTACTAAAATAAATGTGTTCGATTTTTTTAGTTTTTCTTACAAGTTGAACACCCTGTATATTCAATCCCTAATTTGTCTTAATTACCTTTGTGTACGTAACCATGTATACAAAAGTAACTAAGAAATAAATTGATTTTCTAACTTTATCAAACCTATTGCGTGACTTCAAGATATGAGGCACTATGCGGCTATAATAGCCTTTATTTTCACCATGAGCTAAGTTTAAATTAATTTGAAAATTATAAACTGCTTAAAAAAAAATACTGTTTTTTTTTTAATTAAAAAACAAGAAAAAGTGTCTATAAACATACCTATATGTCCTAAACGTTTAATATTTTGACCTGAGAGTGGTCAAGTTGTAAAAAAAATCAAGTTTTTTATAAATTTTATACCCCAGTAGATTTCAGTACCTTTCTTCAAACTTAACTAATGCAGAATAATGTTTATTTTTTTATGAGAAAACCTTGCATCGAACTAAAAGACCGGGTACCCCATATATGAAAAAAGAACTCAAAATTATGTTTTCTTACAAAAGAACCAGTGGCGTAACGTTTTATTTTTAAACAATAATTGTTTTCATACATAATTTCTAATAACAAATTATAAAACCTAATTTGTTAAGGAAAAAAATTATGCTCCATTATTTTTCACAATAAATAAACACGATCCAAAAAAAACTAAATAAACAAAATTGTTTAACGATCAGTGACGTATTTTTTTGTCAGCAATATTCGTGTAGGTTGTCTCTCGGGAAGCCACTGAAATTAATAAAATTAATCAAGTTTGCGCTAAATCACCTCGGTATAGACCAGGGTAGATAATTTTGGAAACGAAAAAAAATTATAGTAGGATGAAAGTCATTGCAAAAGGTAAAAAATATAACAAAAATAAAATAAAAAATACATTTTAGGCGACATGAGGTTGGAAAGGGGAGTAAAGGAAAAAATGGTTTTTATTAAGTTACGGCAAAACTACAAGTCCTACGAAAAAACATGGCAATGTTATGGGTACTTAGTAAAAAGATTTACAACTTTTATATTTACACTTTTTTTACATACTTACAAAATTTATGTGAAAATTTTAAATAACCAAATTTTTGGTTTTTTATTTTCATCTTTAAAAGAAAATGAAAAAAAAACAAAATTTGGTGAGAACTTACCTTGGTATGCCCCAAATACACTGTAATTTTTTGAAATTTAAATATTTATTTTTCAGCTTATTTTAACTTAACATCGAAAAAGCACCCTTATTTTCAATCGAAAATTCACGTGTCAAAATATCGGTTTTTTAAAAAGTCGGTAGGCCTTTTGTTTGTTAAAATCTCTATTTTACGCTGGTGTAAAAAAATGTACATTACCGCGGTAACTTATCTCAGAAAATGAATTTCCATAGAACTAGAAAATCAGCCTTCTGTATTTTTTTTTTGGTTTTAAAAGTTATCGACCCTGGTCTAACACTGATTTAAAAAAAACCGGATCCGAGATTTTTGCATTTTCTGACAACATTTACCTATGTAATGTATAGATTTTTTACACCATTATAAAGTAGAGATTTAAACGAACAAAACTATCACCTACTTTTTGGAAAGTGCCGATATTTTGACACGTGAATTTTCGATTAAAAATAGGGGCATTTTTTCGATATTTATTTAAAATAATGTGAAAAAATTAATATGTCAAACCAAAAAATTACAGTGTATTTGGAACATGTAAGAGTACGTTTTCACCAAATTTTGTAATTACAATTTATTTTTGTAAAACATAAAAATACAAAACCAAAAACCTTGATATTTGAATTTTTCACATAAATTTTGAGGTTATGTAAAAAAGCATAAATACAAAAGTTGTAGATCTTTTCATTGCTTACAACTTCGCCATTTAACTTTTTTCCATTAGACTTGTAGTTTTGCCGAAAATCGAGAAAACCGTATTTTTCACTTAACCCCCTCTCGCTCTCCCCCTTCCCGACCTTAAATCATCTGGAATTTATTTTTTCTTTAATTTTTGTTATTTTCTCTACCTTTTTAATGGGTTTTATTCTACTATATTTTTTTTTCACTTTTTACAGTTTTTAAAGGCTTCGGCACTAGTCAATTAATATTGTAAATGATACCTTTTAATTGCAACAATATTATAATAGAATAACGAAATTTTTTAAAAGACTGTCTTAAGAACAAAAAATTTGTTCTCAAGACTGCCTTGCCTCTATTTACAGGTATGTTAGACTCCATCGATAACACCGGTACACAAAAAAAATGATCAGAGGCCGGACTCATTTTTTAAATAAATTCATTCAATCTAAAACACCGCCTGAATTTAAATTTTGCTAATTAAGATAAATTTATAATATTATCCCGCTAACCTTTCTCCTAACTCTTTTACACGCAGATCTTGTCGCTGTCTATTTTTTTACAAAATGGAAGAAAGCTAGATATATAAGGGCATTTTTCTTCTATAAAGAGTGCATTTTTTCCACTAAAGAACCCAACGTTCTTCATGTCCAGTTGCCTCTCATTTCTCCATTGCCAAAAATTTACGAACTTCGGAAATAATGATACATAGTACAGACAAAAAATAGAAACAAAATTTATTTATTGTCTATTTCTTCTTTCTATCGAGTTACAGAGTGCAGGAACAGTACTTTTAACCGGATCAACTTTTTCTATGTTTTTGATGCCCTGAATTTAATTCCGGATTCCGATTTGCTCCATCAGGCTTAAGTTTAAGTAAAATAGGAAAAACCCTAGAAATCGCTCAAAATTGCAAAAAATAATAGTGTTAGAGTGTTTTGAACTTAAAACTAAAGCCTGATGAATTAAAACGGACTCCAAATTTGAATTCAGGGCATCAAAAACATAAGAAAGTTGGTCTGATCAAAAGTACTGATTACTTGTTATTTTCTGAGTGCCGGTGCATCGGCACACAGTTCAGCGAGCTTATTGGACTATTGGATAAAATTAGTATATCCAAAACTAATAAAGATAGATATATAAAATTTGGTATTTTTATAATGCTTTTTGGATCATCTTTATAATGGCCAGAATTAACCCAATAAACTGATATTTTTGTTAATTTTATTGAATAAAAGAGAAAAGAAATTGGGGGTGGAAATTTACTTTTGAGTAACTTGCTATATACAAAAATTGTAAATTTTATTTATAATTACCAGGTTGTACTAATTACTTTTGGATCATTAGGATTTTGGATATTAAAAGCATTTATAATTAGCTCTATTACAACTTTTTTCTTTTTCTATTGCCGCAACCCAAGGTTCAAAACAGTTACTGTAGATAATTCTTGCTGAGCAAAAACGATATGTGTTGCAAAAAGTGGAAATTCTTATGATAGCGTTAATCTTCATTAAATTTGCAACAAAATAGTAAAAAATTGCGAATATACTTTTGTTTTACAGCTTTGGGAATTTGCCAAATTAAAACAATCACTAGAATTCTGCTACATTTTCTTTTAATAATAAAAACAGATTGATGGACATCAAATAATAATTAGTTCCCTAAGATGCAATTACTAAGAAATTTAAAAATATTTATCGCCTCCATCATTGTTTTACAAAAACACAGTTTTTTGTAAAATTCTTGCAACGTAGGCAAAACGTAACTAATTGTAACTCTTGGTACTACCTGCAATTTCTCTATACTTAAATGCGATAAATTTTAATGATGCGTGGACATACTAATCTATGATTATGGAATATGATTATTTGGGCAATTTAGTATCATTTTTACAAAAAATGGGACTCTGAAAAAACGAAAATTGGGTTTTTGTCCACAGATCGCTGCACTGTGCGGCAGTTTAAGATAAGCTCAGCAGTTTATTATACCTACTACCTTCCCACAGAAAATGAAATGCTGTTAATAGACGGAAAATTTTAAAATTAGTTTTCCAATTCCATCAGACTTATTGCGTGGTTAACTGAAATTAGACCCTTAGCTTATTCTTTCGCCACCCGCTAATGTTATATCAAAGTTAACATTATAAACTTGTAGGTGGTAATAATAACCTTTGATTATTATGAGCTGACATTTTTCGCTCTATATCGTGACGCGAATATTCAACCTTTTAAATGTCAGGGGTACGGAATACACCGAGGACCTGCTCACCTGAACTGATATTACCATGTCGAGGATTTAATAGCCTAAGGCCACTGAACTTATATTATCAAAAGCATCATTTATTGGAAGATTTTTACTAATAAATGATTTAAATTTTAGAACAATAATTTATTACTTATTTTATCTTAAAGTATACAGGGTGATTAAATTAACCATAATTACATACAACGTTTAGAAAACGTACGTTTTAGGTACACTTTAGGTCTGAACGTACAGGACTAGAAAATGAGTTTACAAAATGTTTTATATAAACGTATTAAAAACGTTTCTTTAGAACCTACATGAAACGTTTATATTGGTCGCATTCTAAACCTAAATTCGTATCAATTGAAATGAAAAAGGCCCAAATAATTATTTTTACTCATTAAAAATTCTTTGATTGTACTTTTAAGGATAAGTATAACCTTTTTATCGCATAACTCTAAGTTTGGTTTTTGGAAAAAAATCAAGGAGCATTATTAGTCAGGAACGTACTCAGGGAATCCTTTTGGCTAGGAACGTACCCTCGAATCTTCTGTGATTAGTGAATGACATAAAAGACATTTTTAATTCTGGTGTTAGTTGATGTGGCAATTTTACAACTTGCAAAAATGCATTTTAATGAATTTTATACGATTAGTATACCTTGATGTGCTGTGCTTTCCTTCAGTATTTTGTGATGTGCTGTTTTTTCCTATTGTTTTAGTAATCTTATCAAACCCTACTAACTGATAATTGTGCTAGTGCTGGTGGAGTGCTTGATATTTCTGTACTCTTAAGTGTAAATATACTCTTTTTCTTAACCATAACTGTATAATATTCATATATAAGTTAAATGTGCGTGTTTTTTAATATAATGAAATAAATAAGGATTTTTCTGCTTAATCTGAAATAAAAGTAGTTTGTTATTTACATTTAAAAACATTCACCTAGACCTTTAGAATAAGGCCGGGATAATCCATGCACTGAAGCCGCTCGGCTTATTGTGCGCCCTGTCCTTTAACGTCTGGGTGATGTCAGCCAGACGGGACCTACAGCTTAACGTGGGTTCCGAACCACGGTCCTATGAGCGACAACTTAAGACCTCGTCCCCACCCAAGGGGCACTACTGAACGTACCAACTGAGTAGGGTCCGCATGTCTACGGTTGCGCAGGACACGGCAAAGTGTGTTCCGGCGCCTTAGTCCTTGCTGGCTATTAGCGTCGATACATTTTGCACTTGGTCCGTCTTGTTGAGCTTACCACTAAATTTTTGACCTTGGCCGCCGGCAGGATTTGAACCCACCTTACGTCGGTTTGTGCGCTTAACGACCTAAAGCCTTACAAGTTAGGCAAAACACCCGACTAAAAAAATTTACCTAAAACATAATTGTTTACAAACCGGACGCATCGTCGATTTACGGTTTTTTTTTTGGGCGCTAAATACTAATCTGGAAGTATTTTTTTCGGACACGTTTCGTTCTCGAGATATTTATCATCAGCCTAAATACCCAGGACTGACCTAAATGCACTATTTTTTCCGATCTTTGCAAACAATTCTTGATTAAAAGCTAAATTGGTACTCAATATTTGATTTTCACCTCTTAAAACTCCATTTTTCTATTTATTTTACCCATTTCTTCATTAAATTGTAAAGCATCCATTTCAATTGCAGTAGCTTTGGGGGCGCCAAGGCGAAAGTAAAGCTTTGCAATTTTATGGAAAAACGGGAAAACGAATAGAAAAATAAGGTTTTAAGAGGTAGAAATAAAATATTGACTAACAATTTAGCTTTAAATCAAGAATTGTTTGCAAAAATAAGGGTAAAATGGTGAATTTAGGTTAGTTCTAGTTATCAAGTCTGATGATGAATATCTCGAGAACGAAGCGTGTCCGAAAAAAATCTTTTAGTGTAGTAATTACCGCCCCAAAAAACCCTTATCCCAAATTCCATTTATATCAGCGTTGCGTTCCGTTTGTAAACAATTACCAAATTTAGCAATACTATAAACCGTTTTTAAGACGTCCCAAAAAAATTTTAAAAGCCTGTTTCTAAAGCGTTTCAGGTACTATGAAAAACGTTTAGTAAACGTACAAAAAAACGTTGTTTTTTGCTGACACAAATCTTTTTAAAAACGTTTAAAGAACATTCACGAACGTTTGAGAACGTTTATCGTACGTTACCCAAAATCAACTTAAATGTTTTATAAACGTTTATTAAACCAACTTGTGTTATAATTGAAGATAGTGATTTTGACAAAGAGATTTAAATACGTCATAAATGTCTGAGCTCTATAAAATTCTCCTGATGATAATGGTGGCGCCCAGAAAATGCTTAAAAAAAAATTAAATACCGCCATTATTTCTGCTTAGAATATTTTTTTGCAAAATAGGCTGTACAAATAAAAGAATGGCCTATGTTACTTTCACAAATATTATTCAATTTTATTTTCTTTAATAAATTTTTGCATTTTGTAATTTTAGTTTTTAATGTAATTAATGGGAAACAATATAATTTTTTTAACGTTTTAAATGGAAAAGCCTCTATTTCATTTTATTTTTAATTTCTGCACCAAAATTCTTTTCTAATGATATATTGTTTATTTTCAAGAAGCGGCTATAGATGATTTATACACGACACCTGAATAACCGACAAATAAATGATTCATGGCCGCCTCCTTGAAAATAAACAATATGTTATTGGTATGTGTTAAAAACGGAATTTTTGTAAAGAATTCAGAAATAAAATTAAATGGGGGTGTTTTTATTTAATATATTTAAAAAATATTAAATTGTTCTCATTAATTACATTAAAAACTTAAGTTACGAAATGTAATCGATTTATTAAAGAAAATGAAAATATAATAATATTTGTAAAAAGCAAAAGTAAGCCAATTTTTAATTCCAAAGCCTACTTAGAAAAAAAATAAAAATTAAAGCAAAAATAATGGCGGTACTTGATTTTCCTTAAAACTATTCTCTAGGCGCTATTTTAAAAGAAATACCCAAAATGATATATTATAAGAAGAGAATTTTACAAAAATTACGAATATAGAAAAAAATTGGGCACTTAAAAGGGCATTTAAAATAAGAAAGTTAATGGTACTTTCGGTTAAACCGGAAGTGATTTTGAGATTGTAATAATGTTCAAAGTAATTTTAAAAAATGTTAATTTATGCTATACTATTATTGTAAAATTTTTATTAGTCTTGCTTAAAAACTAAAAAAAAAAAAAATGGGTGGAGAGGTAATAACATCCTGTGTTACCCGGTATATTTTTAAAATTATTGTTTAGTTTAAAATAAACTTGATGTCTTATTATTATGTTTTTTGTTTGATGTACGGTTTTCGCATAAATAAATACTAATTATATTAACCAGTTTTCAGCATGGTCTTACAGGGTGGGCCAAATTAAACTTTCACACTTTTTAACTAATAATAACTTTTTACCTGTTGCGCCTATCTTTTCATTTTTAAAGTGCTAATAGGTAGATATGTTTTCTCTAGGTTTGCCAATTTTGGTTAAATAGATTTAGACAGGACTGAACTTACGGGACTTTTTTAAAATACTGTATTTAATTAACCTCCTTGCAAGAGAAATCTGATTAAGCTAATACATTTTTCTTGTGAACAAACTATGGGAAATGATTCAGTAAAAGCAAATCTCTTACTAATTTCAGGAATTAGGAAGTATAAATATTTTTGATAAAGAGTGCCCCCCATAAAGCATGCATTTCTCTTGATTTAACAATCAAGAATGTGAGTTTACCATGGTTACTGAATTGGATGCTGACCTAACCTAACAGTAAGTTAATTAAAAATAAGCATATTAGCCTAAATGTAGATAATTTTAAAAAAGTCGCGTACGTCCAGTCCTGTTTAAATCTATTTTACCAAAATTGGCAAACCTAAAGAAAACACATTTACCTATTAGCCCCTCAAAATAAAAAAGATAGGCGAAACAGATAAAAAAGTGTTATTAGTTAAAAAGTGCGCAAGTTTAATTTGGCCCACACTGTATAGCAAACTTTGAGCTGCAGTTTTTTGCAATTAGAATACTTCTTTTATGGCCAAGACAAAAACTAAACATACTTACTGCTATTTAAAAGCTAAATACATAATGAATAAGAAATTAAATCGAATTCATAAATTATTTAATAGGTTTTCATTAATACTTCTAACAAATGAGCTGGAAAATAGAGCATTCTCTAACAATAATTACTTTCTGTACCATCAACCAAAGCCGACATTTAAAACACTGGTAAAAAAGCTTAATAAAAACCGTATACGGCTGAAGACAGTGCGAAAAAAGCTTATTAAAAACCATATACAATTCCTTACCGTGTTAACCGTAACAATAGTGCTTAACTGTAAACTAATTACACAATTCTAAGACATAACCTTGGCGAATTGAATAAGGTATTACTTCGTTACTATTAGAAAAAAAAAAATTTATAATATTAATATTTTACTACAATTTTTTAAATTTGGTTTACTATGTGTTGACCAGTTCCATCTTATTGAAGGAACGTACTACATATAAAATATTCTTTCAGCTATGGTACTACGCGCTACGCAGAACAATGACATTACTGTAAATGGGATTTCAGTGGACATAATTCGTTGTAAGTCAAAACAGACGTTTTTGACATTTTTATTGAATTAATGGGCAAGTAAAATTTTTGCAAAACAAACACCAATAAAATTGCGTTTATCATTTTTTTGATTACCAAGATAGTTTGGTTTTGGAGGAAAATTATGTTTTTTAAGTTTTTGCGAACCCTGTATACAAAATCATTTTTTTTAAATATTGTTTTATCCATTTGTCCTCTTGCAAACCCCATCCGTGGATAGTCTCTAGATTGCATCCAAAAATTGATATACCTTTTACAGGGTATAAAGGGTAAAAGGTATAATATAAAATAAAAACACAACTAAACAGAAACAACAAAAGCAAAAATCAAACAAAACTGTAAAACGAAAGAAGCTACAGAAAACATAAGGTCGTTTTTTCGTGGCTTTTTTATTCATAAAAACTTTTACCTCCGCATTATAAAAAAAAAAAAAATTTTGGCATACGGCATGGGGATCTGTTGTGCCGCTAATTACAAATCTGAAAGAATTTTTAGTCGGCAACGTTTCATTCTGGAGATATTCATCATTAAAGTCAACTGTACTCAGTTTACCATATTGCCATAGTTTAATGATTGTCAAGTTACCACACTCTCCGTCGGCACTTTCATATTTTTGAAACAAAGAGCACCCGCTTTTACTACTCGAAAACTATGTGACCCGGAGCATTAGCGGTGATGCTTTTGTGATAAGAGGGTTGATGGGGGCATGCAATAGCCAATGCAATACAAGGGCTATTCAAATCCTTATGAAGTAAAAAGTGTAGGTTTTATTTAAAATAAATATAATTATAAGTATTTTAAAAATCTTTTCACAGATTTCTGAGGCTAAAATATGACTATCTAACTAAACATGCCTTAGTCCAAAAGTGAAGATGTTTTTGAGGTCTCTACCAGTTTTTCAGAGCACAAAATGGAAAAGAAAATAGTCGATTGTTTTGACCCACCCTATTAGTCTTAGGGTTAATTAAGGAATTAAAAAAAAGCGTTGACTAACCAGAACTAACCATGACCCTCAACTACTCTGTCTTCGGTGGAAAATTTTTGACCGAACCGAAGACAGAGTATAGGTGGGGGTCATCGTTCTGGTTAATTATTTTTTTCCTTCATTAATCCATAATTTTTCTCTGACCTATACAAAATTACCAAACTACCTGTACCTAAATATTAGATTCGGACCTTCTCTTTGGCATAGGTAAAAAAGGTTATTATGCGTCGAGATTACCACCGCCGCTGATATTATACCCTTCTTTTCTGCTAAATTGGCACTTATTAGATTTTTACCACTTAAACTTGATTTTCAATGCTTTGCAATTTTATGGAATAAATGGGTAAACTTAATAGGAAAATAGGTTTTTAAGGGGTAGAAATAAAATATTAGGTGCCAATTTAGCTTTAAATAACGATATTTTTGCAAAAGAGGGAATAGTATGGTAAAAATAAGGTAAATTTGCTTATCCATGATAATAAAGGATATCTCAAAAAGATGTTGACGACTAAAAATTTTTTCAGATTTGTAATAAGCGCTCCAAAAACCAAAAACCGCTAAGTAAACCATTACCTAATTTTCAGTAGGCCACGTTTCGTTTTTTAGATATTTATTATCAAACTTAAAACGCATATTTACGTTATTATAACTATATTTCGCCTTCTTATCTCACTAAATATTTAATTCTTACCTCTTGAAACCCATTTTTCAAATTTATTTTACCTCTTTTTCCCATACAGTTGCAAAGCTTCACTTTTAATTATTTCAATAGCTATAGCCATGGTGGTGCAATGGCTACTGCGATTGAAATAGGGTGAAATAAATAGATAAATAAGGTGGAAATAAAAATCATGCAAAAGAAGGAAGAATATGGTGAATTTAGGTTAGTTTTCTATTTACATTTGATATTAAATATCTGGAGAACAAAACATTGCCGACTAAAAATTCTTTCAAATTCGTACTTAGCGCCCGAAAAGCTCCCGTATGCCAAAAATCATTAAAATCGGCGAGGTGTCTGGTAAGTAAACAATTACCACATGTAAAAAATTTTTTATTTCATGTTTTTTTCTTTTTTGAAAGCTTATCTTTCTTCTTTAAATTATAAAGAAACTGACCTGCATATTTTATTTAAAAAACCCAGCCCAATAATCTGTTGGGTTATCAGAATTATATGGTTATATAATTATACCTTTCCAAAAATATATATATAGCGAAATGCTATTCATCTTCAGAACTAATTAACCTTAAAAACCTTCTTCTTCTTCCGATGGGCTTGGCCCTCTATAATCTTGAATCTAGTTATTAGTGTCATGAAGAACTGACGGTGCGGCTAAAGTTCATCTATTCCAATTACTTGAAAAATCATGTTACTATGCCACTAGGTAACGAAAATTATATAACATGGAAAAAAATATGGTTGCTTTGGGTAAGATATATGAACCCAGGACCTTATTAAATGCGGACAGATCGTGATGACCCTTGGTACGGCCTAGTGTCAATGTTTCACCTGGTTATAGGCAGGAGCGTCATTAAAAGGAGATATTGGGACTAGTTTACGAGGTTTCATTTAAAAGATATACAGGTTATAATCGCAAGTAATTTTTGCAGTTGCTTTTTTGCTTATGTTTTCAGAGGTATTTAGGGATGCGCAAAAATCCGGAATAAAATTAATATCTTTTTAATCAGTAACCTAGGAAAAAAAATGCTGAAACACATCAATCGATTTTAAATTGTACGCATTTTTTGGCAAAAAAATATTTTTTTAACCCCTTAGCTGCAACCCACCCTAACTTTTTTACTCAACTGCAAACCTATGTCTTGTATGGGCTTATTAAAAGCTCGTAAAAATGGAATCTGACCATACCCTTTCTTTTTTTTAACTTATGTGGTTACCAGGAAATGAGAAAAAACTCTTTTAAAAACAAAAAAGTTAGAATTACCTATTTAGTGCTATCTACGGGTAAATTAACGTTGCAAATAAACAAATAAAGTAGCATTCAGCATTGATCATGTACACTGCTCAAGAATTGCTAAGGATCACCAGTACCTAGTTTCTAAAAGTTTACATATTTTAAGAACAGACCAACCTATGCAGGCACCACAACACATTTTATTGATTTATGTGTAAAACTAATAACGTAATCTAGCATCAACATTCTTTGGAATTTATTTTTTTAAAAAACATTACAAAATTACACAGAATTACAACCTTTTAAGATTTTGGGGATAAGTCTTACCCCCGCTATAGGGTGGCAATTCATGGGGTGAAACTGACAAAAAATGTTTCCCCCTAAAATCAAAAATTGACGGGTCCGAGCGTTCTTCCTTAAATGACTTGTAGTTCCCAAAATTAGCTCTGTTTCGTTTTCAAATGGAAATTTTGACAAGATGTCTTATCACAGAAATAATAGCAGAGACTTCAAACTTGGCAGTTATAATCAGGGTTAAGAGACCTTCAAAATAGGGTATCACTTGAGCCTCCTTTCGATTTAATTAGCTCTGTTTCTTTTTCAAATAGCCACCCTGTATATATTCTTTTATATTCTTTTTACTTCTAACCGAATTTTCATACTTGTTATGGATGACAAAAATTTGATGTTTTATGTTTTTTTGTCACAAATTATACATCTATTTAGTTTCCCTTTTTCCCAACTTGATACACATACTCAATATTATACTCGAAACTGTAACGTTAGGAGGCGCGTGAGGGTCAAATTGATCCAACTTCAAGAAACGGGAAACTTTTAAATAAAGAGTGTAGTTTTCTTTGTTTTTTTGAGCATATTTATATCTAATGAGGTTTTAGAGAGATACCTTAAGTCTTTTTTTTTTAATTGTAAATATTTTTTTAAAGCTATTACAAAATTGACATAGCTGAGGGTAAATTTGACCCCCGCGCGTCTACCTAAGGGTTAAAAAAACGTGGTTGTAGGTAAGATAGTATAGAAACCGCGGTGAAAAGTTTCATTACACTACGCGCCTCGGTAAACCATCCTTTCATTTTTTATTCGACAGTAATAAAACACTTTCCACTCCTGTATGTAATGTACTATTATTTGACGCATCCAACCTAAATTCTCAACCACGTATGGTTGAAATAAGGAAGTAAAATCAATAAGCTCATGCCGAGACCTCTCCGTGCATGTTTATTCAACACAATGATACGAATTAGATTTGAGTTAGTTTAAAGGTATTCATAAAGCGAAGGAGTGTCTGGTAATTAAGCATATTTATATGTCCATTGCGACATTTTTGTGCAAATTTTACTTGAGATAACGGAACAGTCGCACGCTAGCACTGTTGCAAAATGTTGCTGTGTATATCCATAATAATATAGATAATATAAAAGATAAGTTAAAGGTATGTCTTAATGGGTAATATATTTTGAAGTTGGCATGTATATATTTAGTGCAAAGGACTAAATGGGGAACTTACCGTTAACAACATGTTTCGAAGTTAAAATTAACCATATTGTTGGGTATAAACGCAAACAGTTCAAAAAATAAAGATTTAAACAAAGATGTAATTTTGTTGTTTTGCATTTAAATGAAGGTGTTTATCAGTCGCGTAACTAAGCGTTTTTAAAATATTTTGGCCAAAATGGGAGGCAAAAAACGGACATAAAATATACAGGCTGCTACAAATTTTAGGCTTACTATAAGAATCTTGCAGTAAGAGACACAGGGTTGGTAAAATAAGGGCAAAGTTACTCACTTTAATGCTTTACAATAATTTGTTTTAAAAAACAATAAACATATGGCCGCTCCGGAACGGATGTAATTTTTAAACGAAATATTATTATGCATTAAAATGCGCAACTTTGTCCTAATTTTACCAACCCACAAGGAAACAATACTTGGTAAAGATTTTTTATTTGGAATTTGCAAAGAATATATTTTTGGATAGCCACATTCCCTTCACTCTTCTCCTTTTCCAGAGAAAAACTAAAGTTGAAACAAAAATAAGAGGAATCAGATTTTATAGACAAATTTCAAATTTCGCAAACATATTTGCATTTTTCCCATAATTGGAGGCGAATGAAGAAAAAATTAACTTACCATACTTTTCGAAATATAAATATTTCTGGCAAGGAAAACGTGGTAGATCCATCACAAATGTTATTTTTATATAACTACTACCTAAAAATGTCTTCCCGGCTGGGGATTGATGCCGGGTTTTCTTGGTTATAGAACAAAGCCTTTGTTCACTACTAGTCCCTGGGCCAGTAATGAAATGGACTTTATGATAAAAACACTTTTAACCTTTTTAGGGGAGGGGTCTCTCACAAATTACTTTTTGACGAGTCTATCACGAATATTCATACCGCCATAAATGAAAGCGGCGCTATAAAACAGGCTGTCAATGTCAAATGTTTCGGGTGTCAAACAAGGCATCACGCCCCTTTTTTGTCGGACAAATTTACCACAATATTTTACATGCTATTTAAAAAAAAATTCAAAAATAGTAGGGGTTAGAGTCATGAAACCATAAGGCCCAAACACATGTTTCGAATATCGGACTAGTCGTGTTACGTGCCTGTAACCCTTACAGTGTTTAAAAATTGCTTGTAAAACATTGTGGCAAACTTGTCCGACAAAAAAGTGTCGCGTCGTCTCACAGTCTGCACCTCGAGCATTTGTCATTGACAGGCTGGGTTAAAGCGCCGCTTCCATTTATGGCGTTATGAATATTTGTGGTAGACTCCAGTCCATTTTATTACTGGCTCAGGGACTATACGTTACAGGGAAGACTGATTAAATTAAACTTTTTCTTTCAACATTACCTAAGAATTTACACTGTTAAAGAGCAGCATCCTTTTCCGAAACACCCTGTATAATATTGACCAGGAAGTATATTTCTAAAATCCAGATATTTCAAAAACGGCTGGTCAAATAAACTTTTACCCGGATACTTGTTTAAATAAAAGATGTTAAACAATGGAAATTTAATTTTAAAAGGTAAATACAGAGTGGCTTAACAAATGTGTGCTAGATACAGCATATGGCGTCCTCTAACTTTCGCAATCAAAATAATGGTAAATTTTAATTTTTCACCCCACAAAACCCGCTCTTGCCAAACATTGTGACAATACAGCAATTATTATATATTTTTTATAAAAACACCAAAATCAAATTAAACATTTGACACTCTGTATCTATCATCGAAATCATATACTATTGGCTAAGGCAAGTTGGGTTAGATCACAGCCCTCATAAAAAATAGAATAACTGCTGGTTTGTAAAAATGGCAGTTTATGTATTGTTAATTTTTAGTGACTTTTATTTCGCGATATTGAAAACTTACCTCTGTTGGTAACATAGTTCAAGTGCTGCAACCGGCCAATGATGACCGAATAAACGAGACTTTCATATTAAAATCTGTAGTGACATGGCAAGTGATAATATTACCAACAGTAGTAGTAGCTAGTGAAAAAAAATCGGTTGTCTGCAAAGTCGGTTTACTGACGATACTTAAACGTGACAACGTCGTAAGAAAATAGGTTGACGAAAACAGGTAAATGTATTATTATATTGTAGAGAAAGAGATGTCGAACGCTGCCCAACGCAAAGGCCGATTGTGCCTCCGCAGCGCTCTCGCTTACACTTCAAGCTTTTAATGGAACGTCGCATTAGTTATGTTTTTTGTGCGTGCAGCCGGCTCCATCGATTTATAAGACGTTATCACGTCAAAAAATAAAGTTACTAGTAAATTATTCACGCACGATCCGCCGCGCCGCACAGTATTGCGCCAGATAGGGAGTTTAGGACAAAAGTATCTACAAGTAAGATTTTCAAAAATATATTTTGTGTTTTGTAATAAAAACAAAAAATAGTACCATAACTTTATATTTCAATAAATAGTTGTCCATTTAATAATTAAGATGTAATGTTTTTAGAGGAGTATTTCTCGGTTTACGCTAAAATTGTATTAAGGTTAAATCCTTGAAACTTTATAAGGCACCTATTATAGAAAGTGTCCAATAAATTATACGCTATAGAACAACCGATGATACTTAGAAATAAAATAAGAATATTTGTTTCATAAATGTGGTGGCAAATGTTAGGTGTTTAAACTGTACAGGGTGTTAAAAGCAAACCCTAATTTTAGAAATTATAGGATAACGTTATAGCGGTTAAAGGTATCAATATGCAAATTGGTACTAGGGTGTGCGAAGGTAAGTAATCCAAATTTGAGATAAATTTAAATCTAGTGATCAAATATAGAAAAAAAAAAATGAAAAAAATACAAAAACTAAAATACTTATTTTTTTAACCAAAATATACTTCAATATTTTTAACAAAGATTTTTTTGCGCAATCCTAAATAAAAAAAAATACTAATTTTATAAGTTGTCCTAAACAGTGTCAGTGTGTGTCGCTAATATCTTCATCTTCACTGCTGAGTGTAATTAAACTGAATTTATCGGACAATCCAGAATCGTTTAGACACTCGTCAGCGAGGACAAATTCTTTTATATCTGAATAATCAGACTACTTTTTAATTGACTTCATTTGCTTTAGAAATGCTAGCTCGAGGTCAGAAGACATTAAAAGATGTCTTAATATGTCTTTATTGCTGTCAGCTATAGAAGTTTTTTCGGATGTTGTGTAATCGAGTTTTTCTGATATCCTTACGTCTAGCTTCTAAGGTATCCTCCGATAGTTGTCCAATAGGCAAATCAAATAAATCGATTATATCGCAGCCATGCACTAAAACTTTGTGAACCGAACTAGGCATATAGTAAAAATTGTATAGACTTAAATAAAGTAAGTGAGTTTCATTAAGTAAAGCTTTAAATTTTGCATTTTTTTAAATCCCGAAACTAGTACTCTTATAATCATATGGAATTTAATTATTAGGTCTTTACTAATTCCCGTTATTTCGGCACTTAACAGAGGATTCTGAAAAAATGTTCCTGCCGTATTAGCTACATTTGTGGAACCATATCCCGGCTTTGGCTTATCAACAATAAGACCCAGCTTACTTTTAAAGTTTTCTTGAATTGATTTTTTTATGTTTTCGACAATTTTCTTATTTTCCTCTCCTTTTACTTGCCAGGATTTGACTGGCAATCGATAAGCTATATGTAGCAAACACTCAAAAATCTAATTCAGCAGTGCAAAGTTGAAATAGCAAAACGGTAGTTTCAACTTTTGGAGATTTTGTAAAAACTGAGTTAAGGTTCATTTCTTTCGGAGTGGCCTCGCAAATGATGCATTTCGCAGATGAATTTGTTTGAGATAAGATATTAGCAACACTACCATCAAACATTGTAAGAAGTATCTTCAATGATTTGCCTCCCCACCAAAGTTTCATATGATTTAAGAGAGTTAATTGATTCAACCACGTGTTTCTCCTCTTGACGGATAATATCAGCACTCTCCTTAATAAATGAAAATTTTATGGGTCGACAGTAAAATGTTGAGGCAGTTTTAGAATTAGACCAAACAATATTATTACTACTATCGATAAGTGTTAAGGGAACCATAGCTATTAGAAACATATACTCATCAGTGGCAGGAGAGGATGTAAATCTTTGCTTGTATTGACTATGCCCCGAACTACCGTCGAAACCCCATTTACAAATAAGTTTTAAGTCAGTAGTTTTACATTCAGTTAAATTTAAAATGTTTAATATTATACTGACTGCCGTTTTTTCCAAAAGTTCCTGAAGTTGAACTTCAGCGGATATCTCTGTCACGAGAATGTTAACTGGTAGATATTTATTTTTTGTTGCAAGTAGGGATCGATCGCTGGGGAAAAAGTCGGGATGTATTGCGTTTACAACGGATCGTAAAATGCCGTACTTTTTGACAGTCAAATCAAGGTCGTAGTATAATGCTATAGCCTTTTGGTTGTGAAGCATTTAGAGTTGACTGTAACCTGCTCGCTAGCTGAAAACTGTGTCGCTCTTTGGGAGGCAAAACATAATTCTTCTTGTGAGTAACTTTTGACTAGAGGCTCTACTCGTCGAATTTTACTCTTTTGACACAATTCTCCGAATTACTTTTTGGGTCTTCCCATTGAACTAGAAGGTTCCTCTTGATCAGATATAGGACGTTTATTTAAACTAATAGTTATGTTGCCATTAAGCCAGACTGCATGGTGTTGTTCAAATTTTTTCGTGAGCGGGAGCAGTCATGCCACTATTTATTAACTTGGCGACAAAAACTAACACAGTTTTCTTTTAATTTGTCTTCTGCACTTTTGGCTATGTCAATAGGTAGGTACGACCTTATTTTTAACAATTTTTTTTTATCCTTTCATGTTTTTCGCAAGCCACTATGGTTTCTGGGAGCCTATTTTTTGGCCAACATTAATAAATCGTTCAATTAAAAACTTACAAGTAAAAATTGGTTTTTCCTAAACCAATTTATAATAAATAATATAAAAAAACTCAACTTTCACCTTTACACAATATACAAGGTGTCAAAGAAAAAAGAAAACCAATTTATTTGGATAATTTTTGATACTTTTTAAAAATTTTGATTAAACTTTTTATTTAATGGTTTTTGACATGAACTATTTAAATTTAATAATATTTTTAATGAATAAGCTAGAGGGCGCTACCTACACTAGGGTAGGGCGGGGCTAGTTGAGCATAGAGGTATGTTGGGCAATCAAAATATCTCAAAAACTACCGACCGCACGCGAAAGCATCAAATAGCATAAAGAAGGGGTTGCGCAAGGGGAACTCATTGTGCGACCACTAGTGGTGACGCGGCGCTCGAGGAAAGTATCCGTGCGCATTGTTTATTTTGTGATAAAAAAGTAAAATAATTGCAAGCCGGAAAATTTTATCTGTGATAGTTAAATGTATTCCGTTCTCAATCAGGTAAGTGTTAATCTTAAGTAAATTTATTGCAGTTTAATTATGTATAAAGATTTTGGATATAATTCTAAACGGTTTTCTAATAAATTTAGTTTTCCTTTAAAATTTCAGGTTGGGGTTAGTTGAGCTACAGTTGCCCAACTAACCCCACGGTTTTAAGTATGAAATGTTTTTTTATTTTTTAGGATACGGACTTATAACAGTAAGACTACTAGAGTCTCCTCAGGATTAAAAAGAAGCTGCAACCCGAACTTTGTACAAGCAACAAAGAAAACGACCTGACCTATCTAACTTATAAATTTTCTCTGGAAATAGTTTGACCATACCCAAGAAGGAGCCAAATCAAACAGAAGATAGAGAAAAGCTGCAATTTTAACAGATACAGAAGGCAATACAAGAGATGCAAAATAAAACTGCATAAAAAGTTTAAAATCCGAAGATGAATTAATAGGTATTAAATTCAATAGTTCAAGCTAGGCACGTTACTGTTTTATTAATGAGATTTGTTGTTTTGTCACTATAAGATTATAAATATAAAAAGCAAATTGTCAAAATGTGTTTTATTGTAAACGTATCTTACATTTAAGCCATGATTTGACTATACTTTCTAAGTGCTCCACTAGCCCCATACCCTTGCTCAACTTACCCCACCTATGGGGTACGTTGGGCATACTTGATTATCTACATTTAAATAGATGTAGCTCCTAAATTTGACTTATTAGAAAGAAATTACTATGGACACTATTAATAAGGGATAAATTGCTAATCCATCAGTATGCATTATAAGCCATTAAGACTTATTTTTGAGGAGCTATAACCGATCAAGTGAAAAATTGCACAACTAGCCCCGCCCTACTCCTACTTTAAATTTCTATAAAAATGCACAACTTTTTGTGCCACTCTGTACGTACTATCTAAGTAAACATATAAACTCTCTATGCTTTTTACACAAATAAAGTATACTTTTCGAGTTTTCGAGATATTTGCTTAAAATTCTTCGTATATGATGTGGCAGTTGTAGTTTCGGTTGTACTAAACAATTTTAAGGCAAATATTTCGGAAACTGTTGCTCTCAACGATTCTTACAAAGTACGCCTTGTTTGTGTACAACGTATAGGATACTAAATTGGTATACTTAGATGGTACATACAGGGTAGCACAAAAAGCTTGTTACTTTCTAGAGAAATTCCAAGTAGTGTGGGTATCGCCCTTCTGCTTCCACAAAAAGTTACCTAATACTTGATCTTAAAAGCTAATGTCAAAAACTCTTAGATACCGTGTTTTATTACAATATTCAAAACGTATAAACACTTACTGAAATAAATTAAAATATATTTTTTCACTTTGATGCCCTATATTTTTGTTATTACCAACTTATGGATATAGGTCTTTGGTTAGATCTTAATAATTTGGCATAAGGAATCTATGATGTCTCTGTAAATTATTAATTACCCTGCACTCTGTATATTACAGCTGTATGAAATAGCACCATATCGAATATTATGGTATTGCTGCTTGTTTAAATTTGATTCTAAATCTAAAATAAGCTCCAACGCTTTTTTGACAGGGTATTTTAAGTTTCTTTTTCTAGGTAGCTTAGTATTTTTATTATTTTTGCTAGCTGGCAAAGACTTTCATCCACTTCTTTTTAAAAGTGATGCTAAATCGTGTGTCCCATATCGGCAGGCTGTTATAGCCGATGTGTCTTATTAGACAATTGCGTTGCTTCCCTTAGTTCCTTCTGATTTTTCCTAAAATGATAACCTGGGTCCACAAGGAGATGTTGATGGTGTAGATAAATCAAATACATTAAGAATCTGCTTTTCGAACCAAGCAGAATTTTTATTTTGATCATACCCCTTGTTTTGTGCTGCTTGGCACTATCTTTCTACAAAATTGGGACAGAGGCGACAAATTTTTGACAGATATCTGGTTCATTAGATGAGTTAATGTTTATTTCGATCTTTTGATTTAGGTAATTAAATATTTTTAAAAATTTTTCGTTTTTATCGCCTTCTTACAACCACAATTCTAAAAGGTGTTCTTTATTAAAATAGTAAAAAAATTCCAGGGTAGCAAATAATCGCAAGTAAAGATTGTAAAACAATAATCACAAATAAAGACTGAACAAAATAATGTGAAATATATTTCCGCTAAATGCAGACTTTTTTCTAACCAGAAATTAAATATTTTAAAAATTATTAGTAAATTAGCCAATAAGAAAACTAATTTTATTTGAAACTGACAGAATTAGGTAATTCTATTAAATACATATTTTTTTAAACAAGCTTGGTAGTTATTAAAAAAATATATTTTCTTTAAAAATATGTATAAACAGATTAGCACCACACTAACAACTTTTGGCGTCACTTAACGATTTATTTACGGCTACTGATTAATATGTGAGAGGTACTAAATTCAGCTTCCTGTATCCCAAGAAAAAAGAACAAATCAAGAATAAACACACTATATATCTATACAATGATGTATCTGCTTTCCGCGTAAACAACCAAAATTATAAAGGGATCCTTGATATCTCCTAAGAGACAGCTAAAAAAATATATCTTAGTCCGTTGCAGGCCGTTGCAGATAATATATGCCAGGATAGGAAGTGTAATAGGTCAAGTACTTATGAGCCAAAAATCTTGAATAACATACGATAACTTTTTGTGCAAAGCTTAAACAATATTTTTTTATTTAAATATTTGTATATCTTTCTATTTTTGGGCAAGATAATTTAAGAAAAACAAACGGAACTTATAAAATATTTTGAATAAATTAAACTACGTACCTTTATTAATACCGTCCATTATTAGCCATTACAATTTTTCACCTACTAACCAACAACAATTTTTTTAGTGTTAGCGTTTTGAGCTGCAATTTGATAAAATATAAACAAGCAATGGCTAAATTTTTTGTCAGTTTAAGATAAAAGAGATATTTTTTGATAATTTAAGGTATATTAAAGTGAAAAACGCGATATTTGCATTTAGGATTTTTGTCTATTAGGTGCAACACTGTGCGCCGTCTTGTTTTACAGACTTAGATACGGAGTAGGTAGGTATTCTAACTCTTTAGAATCACCCTGTATACGTGACTTACATTCAAAGTGCTAACCAAATTAATAATCTTAAGATTTCTACAAACCCTGTAATTAATAATACAACAACATGCGATGCTCTTTTATTGGCAAATGTTGGCAGCAACATCATGACCTAACTTAGTGGAACATATTTAGTAAAATATACAATCTCTAACTTGGAACTTTAAGTTATATTTTAAGTGATCTAAATATGTCTGCCGCTTTATTAATTTGGCAAAGTTTCTTGCAACTTTAATATATTTATATCCAACTTGTTTTTGTATAAGAAGTTGGAAAATGTGAACAAAAATAACTTAACTCGAAATTCCATGTTTACATTACACCCAATATACAGCAGGCGCAGCCGGTGACTTTTTATTTAGGTGGTGCAAATTTCTTGAGCAACTAATATATTCGACCGGAGAGTAAAATTAAAATCAAATTCTAAAACAATTTGTGCAAGGTAGACTTAATATCAGTAGTCGTGTTTATCTATATGACGCTTGTGGCTTCTTTGTAATTGGTTTTTAGTCTAATATTAGTACAGGAAATGAAACATTTTACCTGGCAATTCTTTGGTCCTGCATGGCTTGACTTAAAATTTTAACAGAAGGTAGGGAATAACCCAAGGATCAAAACCTATATCAAACCGAAGGGCGCCAACACCCTGGGGGTGGTTGCCACACCCCGCCTCCCCAAGGGGGTGAATTTTTTCCCCGAACTAATATTTTTCAAGTTATTCGCACTAAAAGTTAACAATTTTTACCGAAAAAATCGACGTTTCTAATTGGTTTTTCGTGAATAACTTAAAAATTACCAAAACTGTTTTGTTATAATTTTCTACGACTACTACGAACCGAGGTACGGCGTGTTAGCGGTTAGCTTTTTACGTCAAATGCCAATTTTAATAGATTTATAGTCAAATAACGGGAAAATGCTGTATTTTTCGAGGACAGCTCACTTATTCTTTTTAAAAGTGCATATTGACATCTTCTTAAAAAAAAGGTATCTAGCATAAAAATTAAGTAAGTTACAATAAAAATTAAGTCAGTATCCAATTTTTTCTACAAAAAAATATATAAGCACGTTTCCCTTACTACCGCCACTAATTAAAATTGACCCTTACCCTTTGCATTTCTTCTTATATATGTATTGGTAATACGTCTAAAAAGTTTAATTAATTTAAAATGCCGAATTTCAGAAAATTGAAGCTTAAAGTAAAAAGCAATTTTTCACAATTTGTAATTTTTCACCATTCTTCTCAAAATAAATTTAAAAATACTTTAAATAAGAAAAAAATTATGAATTACAAAATTACAGCTTTTGTATTTCTTTATAGTGAATATTTAACGAGATGAAGCCATTAAAAACCTCTATTTACGAACGAAGGCAACCTTTTTTGAGTCCTTTAAACTCACCCCATTTAAAAACCAAGAAATCTTAAAGAATTTAATTTAAAAGGACTTATAACTTTTAAAAAACCCTAAAAAATTGTAAAAAAACTTTTTATCGTAAATATTAATGGAAATAAGTTAAAAAAAAAACAATATTTTTTTCGAAAAATGCGAATAAGCCTCCTCGAAGCATAATAATCTACAAATTTTTCGGCATTTTATATTGGTCAAACGAATTTGAAATACATGTGGTATGAGAATTGCAAAAAGGTAAAGGTTAATTTTAATTTGGCCGGTAGTCAGAGTGTTGTTTTCTACTTTTAAAACAATGCTAAATTGGCCATCGGTTTGGACCCTCGCTTGTGCTAATTTAAATTTTTATAATTTTGACAAAAATATGATTAAAATCAACATTTCTTTTTTAGATCAACTCTATTTAGCTATAAATAGTTTTTTTTAATATTGACATTTCTTTTGATTTCAAAACTTTTTATTTTAATTTAAAATTTAATCTTATTCTCTACAATATGGAATTTTAAAATTTTAATTCAGTGCTAATATATATTTTTTTAATTTTCATTTTATAGATAATATTTAAATTTAACTTGTTTAAATATTTTTTTATCGACTGGTTTAAACTGTTTACACATTATTCTAAAGTTTTTGTCAGTTGTCCAACGGTATTAACGAAAACTAACCAAACTTGCTAGTAAATAATATCTATGGAAATTTAAGTTAGAGGTTAAGGTTACTGCAACTGTTTATAATAAAGAAGTTTCCACTGAGAATCACTAGGTAGCTCACCAAATCTATTTTAAATATATTTTTACTTAAGCACATGCTTTTAATTGCAAAAAAACCGATTACTAAAACAACTTGACAAGAAACAGTACTATAAAATTAATATGTACGCAGGTAGCTTAAAAGCGATAATAAATATTGTTTGGTTTGGAATTGTTAATTAATTTCCATTTTCTATTAACATAAATGCATATTAACACTGCATATCCTTAGTTTATCCATTTGTACGATAAAGCCCCGTTAAATATATTATCATTCATTCTTTGTTTTCATTGCTGCTCAATATGCAACTCGTTAAGTACAATGCATTATTTATCGCTTCAAAGTTGATAAGTTGTCAAGGAACCGCAACGGACGTTGACGACCACGTTGCAAATAAATTACCTTTGATAGTTTATTTCTTTTTGGATTAGATGGTATAAATGCATAATATACAAACTACAGGGTGTTTCACAACCTATCCGACAAACTTTTAGGGTTAATTCTACAATAAAAAATATCAAAAAAACTTTTTCTACTAGCGTGTGGAAAGCAACACTTTTGCGCACTAATTTCGTTTGGAAAGTGTCACTTTTCTGCACTAGTGCCGAAAAGTTAACCCTTGCAAATTTCCCACCTACAGGTACTTAAAAGTTTTTAAGTCTGAAGTTTGACTTTAGTATAATTTTATTATTGGCATAGTATTCTTTTATTTGTACAAATTAGGTATAAAATCAAGAAATATTCACTAAAAATGAATATTGATTTAAAACATTGTTTCAAAAATCCTGGTATATATTAAATTTGCTTGTCAGATTTTGAGTTCTTAACAGTGTGCCGGTATCCACATTATAAAGATCAAAGTCATTAAAAGTCATCGATAATTAAAAGTGTCTTTAGTACATTCCTGATCAGTATCGTCGATTTGGAATAAAAAAACATTTCTCTTGGAGTCTTCTGACGAGGAATTACCTGAATCCATTTCAAAAGCAGCCGAAATAGCAAATTTAGATTTGTTGCCGTCCAAGTCAAAGCACAGGTATGAGATAGAATATACACCATTTACAATCTGGTGTGGCGAGAAAAAAATCAATAGTATGAAAGAAGAAGTTTTTATGGCATATTTCGCGGAACATGCTAAAACATGTAAGCCCAATACCTTATGGTCAAGGTATTCCATGTTAAAAAGTGTCATTAAGATCGAAAGAACATTGATTTAGGCAAATAGTTCAAAAGTTACATCATTTTTGAAGAAGCAAAATGTGAGATTTAGACCCAAGAAGTCCAAGAATTTTCTCGAAGAAAGATGAAATAGCAAAATTTATTAATGATGCTTCAAATGATGTCTATCTAGCGATATATGAAGGTAGCTACAATTTTCGGACTAGCTGATGCTTGCCAGTCAAGAAGAATTGATAAAAATTAGCATTGATGATATTGACGATAAGGAAAATCTTTTAATTGTAAATATTTCAGACTCCAAAAACCATTCTAGCCGAAGTTTTGTCATTTCAGTGAGAACTGGAAAATAGAAAATATCTAGCTTTGTATAAAAAGTATTTCAATTTACGAAAGCCCGAAACAGAGAGGCTACTGAGAAAAAGCTCTACAAGTTTCAAGACGGACTTATCAAACAAAATATTATCCCAAGATTCATCTACCTTGGCACATAGCAAAACGCACTCAAGGCCCATTGTACCGTCTTCTAGCAAGCAACAATGTGTCTCTGTTACCTGTTACAAAATGCTACTATAGACTCTCTGAGCCAAAATACAACGATTCAACGCAATTTACCTTAGTCGAAAAGTTAATCGTTTTCAAGATACAGGGTGTCAAAGTTTTTATTTTATTTTACTTATTTTTAAATATTTTATTAAATGTTGGAAATGGTATACGGTTTTTTTTTTAAAAGAAGGAATCGATAGCTTTTCATATTTTTGCTTTTGTTCAAAGTGTCATATCATTTTTCTTTTTGCCCTGGTATATAATGATTTTAGTAAGTAATTGTTATTCTTTCATGTTATGGTTATAATACTGAATTTTGTGGAAAAATGTCTAGCAATAAGTAAAATATTTAAAAATAACTAAAATAAAATAAAAATTTGGAGACCCTGTATCTCGCAAACGTTTAACTTTTTGACTAAGGTAAATTGCATTAGACCATTGTATTTTGGTCTAAGGAATTTGTGTAGTTGTAAGTAGCAGTTTGTGCAGACTTATTAAAACACCCATGCTAAAATACAAAACTTGAATAAATTAGTAGGACTACTATTAAAAAAATTAATTTAAAAATCGTTTGTACAACGAATTTTGTTACAATTAGATCCTTTCTAAATCTATTAAATAAATTAAAACATATAAACTAGACAGGTAGTAATTAACAAATAACAAATTATTAAATTGGTACTGTCAAGGCTAATTGTACCTATGATTGGACTAATTTAATTTAATTTTGTTGCTATTCTCGCCAATAACAACAATGTGTTGTATTAAATATGGACCATTCTGCTTTGAAGTCTTGGTCATTCTGTTAATTACAGTCAATTTAAAATTTATTGTTGCGTACATAAAGGAGGTTTATAAAACTAAGTATAAATATTAGTAGTACCGTATCTTCACATTTTTAATATCAAAACAAGACTTCCTTATACACATTTGTTCCATAATTTAATCCTCGCCCCTATACAAGATACAAAAATAAACTTAAAACAAAAAATCTGTTTATTTTAAAAACACTCTTTTTATTGACAGAAGTAGTTATTATACACTGTATCTTAAAAACACGATTTTCGGTATCAAGTAGGTTTTTTTTTAAATTGAACACCCATTATATTATAACAATTTTTGACTCTGTATTAAATTCTACATTAAAGATTCATAACATACTATACGTCAATTATTGCTGGTTGTGAGATATCAGCAGTGTCAATAAAAAGTGTGTATCCAAATAAAAATTTATTATTTTAAGTTTATGTTTGTATTTTGTACGGGTGCGCAATTATTTCGTCTATAAAGAGAGAGTTAGGACATCCTGTATATGTTTGTTTAAATTTTGTCACCCTGTAGGTTAAAAAGTCTGATGCCTTTTTTCACTTTTGTAATAGCTTGATTTAAATTAATTTAAAATGGATAATTACACCCCAATTTTTCTGGACGTCCTGTAATATAGTGGTTTTGTGCATTTGATCCACATCCCCTTATCCAGAGTATAAAATTAAATTTGTATCAAAAAGTCCTTTGTTTGTTTGGTTTTCAATGCGTTTATGCGAACCCTCCCCTTAGCATATAGAAGGAGGAAAGAGAACATGTTATAGTGGAAAAATCGGTAAAATGGATGTTTATTGAAAGTGAGAACATTTTTTTTATTTTGTCCTTTGATACCAAAAAAGAAATAGTAGTGAGAAAAGAATAATTTTTGAAAGGGGGACCCTTTTTCCTTTTTCAAACACACCCCTCCTCCCTCCATAAAAAGCTATACGTGGTGTTTAGTAATTTTATCGACAAATTTTAAAAGGGGTGATTTTATAATAAAATATAAGAAAAAATCTTTATATGTCCTAAGCGAATTGGTTTATATTGTTTTTTTAAATAACTTTGATACCAATTTAAATATTAAAAAAAAAAAATCGAAGACGTATCCTAGGCATTAAGGGCAAGAAAAAGAAACTCACCAGTATCGTCCACGAGGCGTTTAAGTTAAATAATTTTAAAAAACAAAATGGCAGGCCACTGCTTTTTTTTCTAAAATAAAAATATATATATTTTTTTATTCTTGTTTAGTTGGAAACAAAGTTTTAACTCTAAGATATTTTTATAGGATGAAGGTGCGTTTTTGCCGTAAGCTTATATACACCATTTTTCGGCATGGTCATTTCGTATCGCTAATATCTAAATCAGTGCCAGATCAAGGTGTTTTTGCTACTGATGCAAAGAGTATGCCACTTAAAAAAAAAATCAAGAGCAAAAGTAAGGGCAACACCTTAACAATTGCGCCCATTTAAGTTAATATTCTGCCTTCACAATGCATCATTAGTGCGGTTTTACACACACCGGCGATGCTAAATTTAATATAAATAAATTTGTATTTTTACACCTATCCTCGCCCGGTCCTGTGTAAAAGATATGTTATACTGTAAAGATTTATTCAATAGTAAAAATGCCACAAGCATCATACAAGTAAGACGGCAATCAACTGTCGCTGTCTAAACGCGTCGTTTACATCGTGGACGAGCAGCAAAAGGAGAATAATTGAAAGTGGGACAGAAGTGATGACGCCGTGGCATTCTAACTGAGCCGTCACCGGTATGGACAATGCGGGTGTGTGTAAAAATGCACTTAGGCTAAATAAAAAGTGAATACCAAAAAAGTCTCTACTTTAACATTTCGGCTTTTCTTTGCGCCCCTCCGACCTGGCGCTGAGGCGGTCGCTTCACTGCTTGACGCTTGATTCGGCACTGATTTAAATCTACAGTAAGAAAATCACCTTTTTCATTTACGAGTAATCTTTAATTAGATAGGTATTTGACGATGTTAAGAGATTGTTTATATATATTTACGCGAAAACCGATCATCAAATAAAAAAGGCAGTAACGTATTTTTTTTATTGCTTTAAACTGTCATGGATATCACTGATGATTTTTTGTATGTCAAAAAATGTCTTCTGATGTACAAAATTCCCCAAATTTTTAGAAAATATCTAAACTAACTTAAAAGTGAACATCAATAAACATTTTTTTTATTATTTTCATTGTAGAATCACCCCTAAAAGTTTATCGTTAGAGTGACTGGACACCCTGTATAAATATATGTAAAGCCTAAAACACGTTACTTAAAATAAAATATTTAAAAAATACTTGTTTAAACTGTACCAAATTCAAGGGCGACTATTAGGAGTTTATGTTATTATTATATAATTATTTTTTACTACTTTTGATACTTTTACTGTATTCTTGTCTTTGTGTGACGGTTTCTTTTAATCTGGAGCATTTATACAGCGTATAATTTAATTGAGGGCTTAATATACGAAATCTGATTCCTTAGCCCATTTTAGGAAGAAAAGTGTATATTAATATACCGATATGGAAACCAAACCGTAGACCATAGGCGATGAATGCTTTGAATCCCTTCCACCAACCTACTATGTACTCTCCTACAATTCACAGGGGTCGCCTGCCCATCGCTTCCACCTTTCGTCGGACGGTAATACGAACAAAGTACATCCTACCTCGAATATTTTCTATGCTTTTAATTTCCTGTGGTTGGCAAGTTGGTTTTTACACCTGTATGTCCTAAACCTTTTACCTTTTGAGCTACAGGTTGTTAAAGTTTTAAGAACAAAAACGTATTGTTAGCATAACTTTAAAATTGTTTGAGATATTTTCATGAAATTTGGTACGCACATACTAAGCACCAAAAGGCATTTTAGAAGTGAATGATTTTTATTTATTTTTACCACTGGCATAATTATGGCACGCCGTTGCTTTTTAAAAAATAAAAATAACTTAAAGATTTTTAAATTATTTTGCAACAAATTTGAGCTTTTATACTTTCTTTGTCCAATACACCGTTTTCGCGTAAAAAAATAAAAACTGTTTTTGATGCATGTTTACTATTGCGAAATTATTTTTAACTAGTAGGCCAGTACCTACCCTATTTTTAGTATTTTTTAATGCGAAAACGGTGCATCGAAAGAAAAAATACAGCAAATCAAATTTGTTGCAAAATAAATCAGGATAAAAAAATATTTTTGAAAAAAGCAATGATGTACCTTTTATTAATTTTTTTGATAAATTTTCAGTATTTATCCCTTACGGACGGCCCTAGTTAAAATATTAAAAAAAAATCACAATAAAAAATCCTATTGGTGCTTAGCAGGTGCTTGTCAAACTTCATGGAAATATCTCGAACAGTTTTAAAGGTAATAAGATTTTTTTCATAAAACTTTAACAGCCTATAGCTAGCTCAAAAGTTAAGAGGTTATATACATACATATGTTAATATAAACTTTTCTTTCTAAAATGGGAAAAGGAATTATATCCTGGATTTTCAGCCATCAATTAAATAATTACACCTTGTATAATTTATAGGCCCAGATTTAATTTGCATTGTCACAATCTTTTGTCCCAATTATTAATACATGTTAAATAATTAATCAATAACTGACATATTTATTTCAAAGAAATCATTTCGACATAGTCTTTATTGTTAATACACCCACGAAAAATGGCTGCATTAAAAACAATACCCAATTTTACTAACATTATTACCTTGAAGTATTATGGTAATAACGGCCCTGCTACCGATTCATTGAAAGTGATACATTCTTAAGGTCTGTAGGCATGGCTTGAACTGCAGGACTTAATTAGGTGACTCAGGATTTTAGTATGAAAGTAGTGTCTACTTACAGGATGGTGAAAAGATTATCAGCAGAAAATGGTTGTATATTTATTGCATGCTAAAGAGGTAACGGATTTCAAATGCATTCATTGGCGTAGAAAAATATTACACATTTCCTGTTGATTTTAATGTGTAGGTATATCTCAAAAAAAAATACCTTTTTTCCACGAGCGTTAGAAAATTTTAAAATACTCCATTTTAGTACACCATATAAATAAAAAAAGTAACTTTTTTACCAGTTTGATGCTTTTTTACACTTTGAATAAGTGTTTTATTTTCATAACTACTACAATTCAATTCATTTGTTAATTTCCAAAAAATATGTTTTTTTTCCTGCAAAAATCAAGAAAATTTAAGTTTGTATACTAATGCATTATTTAGTCTTTTTGTTTTTATAACAATAAATTTAAAAAGTTTATTTAAAATTGTCCAATCACATTTACATTATTTTAATATGTTATTAATTACATTTATTGTCTTTTGGATAATGATTGTAATATTGATGAGTGTAAAACCATGGTGGTTACTAACACGAATAAAATTCATTGGTTTATTGTTTCATTATAATCATGAAATGTTGTGCACTAATGTACAAATTCAAATTTTACCATTATCGCAGAAAAAAAAAATATATTTTTGTAAACAAACAAAACTGCATATTTTATTAATAATATTAATTACATATTTTGATATAATTAAAAATTCCGGTACTTTACTCTTAAGCAAAATAGTATATTACATTAAAAGTGTGGAAAATGACTAATATCACACGAGAGGGAATATTGTAGCACGAGTGGTTAGCCGAGTGCGACAAACCCACGAGTGTAAGAAAGTCATTTTTACACGAGTACTGTACACTATTTTTCCTACGACCACAAATTACTCACAAAAAAAAAAAAGTTTGTCTATACAGGGTGTCCCATTTTGGTTGTCCCTTATGGGAAACTTGGAAACCATAAGAGATATTAAAATTCTGATACCCCATCCTCGAGCTCTTTTTGGAGAAAACATTTATGGTAAAAACAGATCATCGCTATCGCGAAGCGTTTCAGAGATACAGGGTGATTCTCGATTTTTTCACTTTTTGAAAAGGCCCTGTAGCTTTGTTGTTGTTACAGATACGAGGAAACTAATTGCACATTATAAAGACACTTTTTTCCGTAGAATCCAGTGGCGTGACCAAAAAATTTTTTGAGCTGTCATTTTTGACATATGACCCAAACATGTTTTTTATTAGGGACACCCTATAAATGATTAGGTAATTAAATTGCTTGTTTTTTTCTGATTAAAATAATATATCATAGTAGGTGGTTTAATAAATTTTTTACGTCAAATATTGGAAAAATTATGATTTTAAAGACGTGTTTTTTTATTTTAAAATTTTAAAATTTCCTATCACTTTATTGATAAATATATAAGTATGAAATTTTGGTAAATAATATATATGATGTAGAAGATTATTAATACGCATAATAAAATGATACACGGTGTCTCAAAAAATTAAAATATTTTTTTATTTTAAAATTTAAAAATTTCCTACAATTTTATTTATGAAAATAAAGGGATGAAATTTTGGTATTTGATAAATGTGATGGTGAGAAATATTATTATATAAAAAAATGACACAGGGTGTCTCAAAAAATTAAAATGATTTTTTTATTTTTTAACTTTAAAAATTTCCTACAATTTTATTTTTGAATATATAAGGATGAAATTATGGTGAATAGTATATATGATAAGGAAGAATATTATTATATATATATATATATATATATATATATATATATATATATATATATATATAAATGATACAGTGTGTCTTAAAAAATTAAAAATAATTATTTTTATGTTTAAATTTAAAAATTCATAGCGTCCTTATTTATGAATTTGAAGCAAAAAAATTTTGGTACTGTATTAGTATGATAATGTTGTATAAAAAAATAAAAATCAAAGTTATACAGGGTGTGTCAAAAATTTTTCGATTTTTTTGGACTTTAAATTTTTTTTTTTGCTCTATTGGTAAAGTTGACATGAAG
Source organism: Listronotus bonariensis (assembly GCA_014170235.1). Taxonomy (NCBI): domain Eukaryota; kingdom Metazoa; phylum Arthropoda; class Insecta; order Coleoptera; family Curculionidae; genus Listronotus; species Listronotus bonariensis. Next base: position 32,520 of record JACEGR010004730.1, on the reverse strand, counting down.
AATTCATAAAAAATAAAAAAATAAAAAAAAAAATTAAAAATTAAAAAAACTTGATAAATTTTTAAGTTTAATTAATATAACTTGTTTATTATTGTTGTTGTAAACTAATTTTTGTTTTTTTTTCTATGGAAATGTCTTTTGAGCTAAGGGATGACAGATTCCTTTTAAAACAAAAATATAAAACAATTTAGAAAACAGATAGAAGCCGCAATGCGTCTTTAAAATCATAATTTTTCCAATATTGGACGTAAAAATTTATTAAACCACCTACTATGATAAATTATTTTAATCAGAAAAAAAACAAGCAATTTAATTACCTAATCATTTATAGGGTGTCCCTAATAAAAATAAACATGTTTGGGTCATATGTCAAAAATGACAGCTCAAAAAAATTTTTGGCTACGCCACTGGATTCTACGGAAAAAAGTGTCTTTAGAATGTGCAATTAGTTTCCTCGTATCTGTAATAACAACAAAGCTACAGGACCTTTTCAAAAAGTGATAAAATCGAGAATCACCCTGTATCTCTGAAACGCTTCGCGATAGCGATGATCTGTTTTTACCATAAATGTTTTCTCCAAAAAAGAGCTCGAGGATGGGGTATCGGATTTTTAATATCTTTTATGGTTTCCAAGTTTCCCATAAGGGACAACCAAAATGGGACACCTTGTACAGAAAAAATAAAAAACAATTGAGAACTTTGCTACACTAGGGTGATTTTTACTTTGTAACACTAGTGTGATATGTACTTTTCCTCACTGCTATATTATACTGTTTTGACAATATTTTTACATCGAAAATCACCTACCTAGAAGCATTATATAACTTGTATCATTTTGGAATTTAAAATGGCCCTCACTTAACAAAAATTGTATGGTTTGGTTGAGTAATAACGGTAATAGTTTAATACGGTTTTCTGCTATTTTAAGGGTTTTTAAAAATGATTGATACTTACATATTTGAGACACTCTTCTAAATAAAACGTAAGTGGCGCATATTCAAAATATTCCGTTTTTTTTAAATATTAGTAAACAAACTTACGGGACCGGGGAGTGAAAAGGGGTCCTGGGTGGGGTAAAATTGGTAAAACGAGTTAATGAAACTGAACATCACATGTAAAAGTAAGTAAAAATTACATTTTTTCCTCATATCTTTGATAAAAAATATAAAAAATATGAAAATTGTAAATTCATAACCTAAAGTCCTAAAAGTAAGAAAAAAACGACTACTAAACGTCAGTTATACCATGCAAAATATGGAAAGCATTTGGCAACGTCGGAAGGGCCTCAAAGAAAGTGGATTCATAAAGTGTGTATTAGCCTCAGGTTTAATTAAGGGATTAAAAAAATTAACTTGTTGTTTGAGTACACGAAGACAGAGAGAAGGAATTTGATCTATAGGAGTTTTTCTCTGGCGCTTTAGGTCGAACGGTCAAGCGGCAAGGCTGCCTCTATAAAATGCGTGCTCAATGGTAGGAAGGAGATTTTTAAATTGATCTACTTACCTGACAACACTTTTGCCACTGAGCGAGCAGTCAGTGAAAATTGTTTTTGTGGCTATGTCTATTTTGGTTTATGTTTTTATTTTTTCGGGAATTTTATTATTACTCTTTTTAATAGTAGAAGAAAGCTTATACTGTGTAGTAACTTAACGTTAATAAGATGATTTTCGCTAATTTGGGTTCTACTTTTTAGGATAACTAAAAAGTTTTTTTTTACTGTCACTACAATAAATATGTCACTTGAAAAACTAATAGCAGTTTTTGAATGACATCATAATATATATCACACGAGTGTTGTAAAGTACTTTGCAACACTAGTGCTGTAAAGTACTTTGCAACACTAGTGTGATATAACGCATTTTCTATGCATGAAACCAGTGTGGTATTTGCTATTTTCACAAGTGGTCGTAGGAAAAGTACATTTTTGGCCAAACCTCGTAGAGAACGGATACAATTTGATATCTGATGGTTGCTTTTTAGGTTTTGGACCATGCAGAACTATTTATAAAGAATAACTTTTTTTTCGTAAAATCAATTTTTTCCATATGACACCAACTTACGCAGACACACTGTAGATATGAGAGTTATAAGCGAATAAAAATTTTAAAGGGTTTTGCCCGTAAAAATAAATAAATAAATAAATAAATTTGATAAAAAATATTGAAAATTATTAGTAATAATGCATTTTGATGACACAAAAATTGAAAAGGAATTTAAGTATACTGTTTTGGTAATATTTCTGTAAAAAGTAAGTACACACAATTTTCTAAATATTTCTGAATACATAATAAGTGCTTAGGTATAAGGAGGATATTTAAATACAAAAATATTTTTTAAATAAGTTTAAATTAAAAAAAAATCAGTATAAAATGTTAATTGCAATGCAACAAATGCATAAAGTGTCATTTTTTCTACCTATGAAATTGCCGCACTCGACTGACGGCTCGTGCTGTCAATCTTCCCATTCGTAAAAAAACTTCACTTTATGCCCTTGTTACATAAATTACTATTATCGCCATCAAACTTTTCGGTCGTCAATAAATTTGTAAAAGAACAATAGCTAAATTTACATAATTTTAAGGGGAAAAATTAAATTTTAAAAATGTTAAATCATATACACGAAGTTTTATGTAGATTAATAAATTTTTTCCATATCGGAAAAGTATATTTTCTTCGATCGGACGGAAATAAATCGCTTTTCCTACACGTACCAGGTGTCAAGTTATAAATTTACATTCCCCTTAACTTTTTTTATTTTTAATCATACAAAATACATATTTACATCAGTTTGTTGGGTTAATTCTTTAGTTTGTCAATTACTAATGAGATTTTTATTATCTCTTAAAATATACAGGGTAGGACATAGGGTATGATTTTTTTTAATGGAACACCCTGTATATTATATCACTAATAAAAATATTTTTTAAAGAGCTTAAAAAATACTACATTTGATATATTTATCTTTATTAGTTCCGGAAATATGATCATCCAAACCTAAAGAATAAGTGTAAATTTCAATTATGTAGGTAGCTTATATTCTAGAAATAATTGCCCGATAATTTTATTTATAACCATATTTCCAAAAACATTAAAGACCCAGAAAATATGGTATTTTTAGTATCGCTCTTTAAATTGTGTTTTAAATGGTGATTCAATATAATTGATCATTAAAACTAACTAAATGGTCTTTATATTTCTTTTAGACGTTAAAAAAATTAAGGAGGAACAAAAGTTCATTACGTTTCTAATGGGAATTAAAATTTTTTTGCTGATTTGCATGGCCATATTTCGAAAACTAATTGAAATAAATATATGAATTGTGATATTTTTTTAAAAGGTTTTAAAAAATTTAAAGGTAAAATATTATCTAGGGTGTTCCATTAAAAAATATATATTGTTCGTTATACCCTGTATATCTTAAGAGATAATAAAAATCCGATTACCAAATCGGAAACTATAGAATTAGCCCTACAAGCTATTTTTTAAAATTATTTTGTTCGATAAAAAATAAAAAGTAAGGGTAGTTGTAAATTTATAACTTGCCACCGGGTACAATAAACTATTGTTTTTAGGCTAATGCAATGCCACAATTAAATGGTAAAAATATGAGCATAAACCTACAGAAACATAGGCTCATCTTTAAAAACCATTACCTACTACGTTTATATCGAATAGTTGAAGCTAGCTTGAGTTAAAGCGGTTTTTAAAAGTGACTTGAAAAAAACGATATAAACGCGCTTGAAAGTGACTTGAACCGTCCAAGTCAAGACTGAAGATAAGTAGGGTTGACTACACTGAAGCCGATTAAAAACACGATATAAACGATTCAAGCGGGATTAATAACTGGCTAACATCAGATGAATGCTTTCTCGAACGTCATCAATGTCAATTTTATTTTATGATTTTAACATTTTTATAAAAACTATGCATTGAGAAACAGGTGAAAAAACTTTAAAACACGCTCAAACAACAATAGCACACAAAACGGGACGAATTAAAAAGTGAGGTTTGTTTTTTTATTTATTTCTACGGTGCAGATGGATGCAAAACTGCCGCATGCGTATGACGATGGCCTGAAATGTGCTTGACCTCGATTTTCAGTCGACTTTCAAACCACCGAAATAAACATGTAGACTTAGAATTCGCTTCAAAGCCGCTTTGTTTTCAAGCCAGCTTTAACTATTTAATATAAACGTAGTGCATATTTGTTCAAAAGTAACTCGCGAATAAAATAGGTCGTAATATAGACGGCCACCCTATAACATCATAGGTGGGGCTTATTGTATACAGGGGTATTAATTTAGGCCGGCACTATTGCTAACATCTTTATTAATGGAAATACGAAATTAATTAAATTGGAAAAGTTGTAGTATTTTTTCCTTTAATTAACGTGCTGCCAGTAAAAAAACAATTATAATCGGGTTTTTGATATACTGCAAAAAATTATTTTTAATACAGTCCTCATGTATTATATCCAATTTTATTAGTTTCTAAAATATGACCATCTCCAGAAATTTGATAGAAAATTGTAATTTTTAAATAAAGCACCCTGTATATTGCATTACAAATATATAGATATTTTAAAGAGCTTTAAGAAAATACTACACTTAATGTGTCTGTCGCTTATAGTGTTGTAAATATGGCCGTCCAAATCAGAAAATTATGTTAAATTTTCATTACCTCTGCAGCTGTAAGCTATAAGTACTAAGTTTAGTGTCGTAGATAAAAAAATTGTAATTTTTAAATAAAGCACCCTGTATATTGCATTACAAATATATAGATATTTTAAAGAGCTTTAAGAAAATACATTTATTGTTAGCTGAAAAAAATTATTTTTGTTTTAAATCATGTTTAGTATGTGTTAAATAATACCCTTACCTGATCCTAATTGGTTCCGACCATAGATATAGATTCTAGAAGGATGTGGCAAATGCCACCACTAGGTCCAAGAGGATGCGGAAGACATTAGAATAAAAATAAATATTTTCGAAAGCTGTTTATATTAAAAATAAAATGGATTTACAAACTAATTTAAGAGGACTTATGAAAGCTCTTGAAACAATTTCTTTGTTTTGAGAGGCACAAAGGCACCCCACACTTCTCACATTGTATTCTAGATCTGCCTCCACATGATTCTAACTTGCAACGTTGTTCATGACCATCCACATGGACTGGCCAGTGACCCAAGGCATCATATCTAATATCCTTTACTGAATTGGGTGCTTTTTTGTTCGTTTAGGCACTGGAGAATTTCGGGGACTATTACAGGCAGATGAAGGTCGACCACGTTTAGGAGTTACACACGTTCCAGAGAATGCCAAACCTTCTGCCACGCATATTGTAAATTCTAAAAGGTCCATTCTGGTTTTTCTTGCTACGCCGAAGTAATCCATGTCTCTTTGATATTCCAACCAAGCATTACATACTGCCAAGTTGAAATAATGAAAAATAACTCGCAATGTCCATTTCCTCGAACGAATAAATGTACGATAAAGGGAAATAAGAAAGTCACTTTTGTCAACACCTCCCATAGAAATATTATAATTTCGTACAATACGTGGCCGCTTTATATGTACATATTTCTTTTCTTTTTATCCCACCTTTTACTTCATCTTCAGGATCGATAGCAACAAAATTGGAAGCCATATTGACAGCTTTATTATCATACCATCGCACTGCTACTATTTTTTGATCTTCTGTCATCACTGAGTCGGAACTACCACGTCCCATTTTTTTAGTTCATTTTCTGATTTTAGTGGGCATTTTTCAAGTCTGTTTGGACGTATAGTACCAGCCATAAAAATTCTCTCTCTAACATTATTTCTAACAAAAATAGGGATGTAAAATAATTGTCACAAAATAGCTTGTGTCCTTTGCCATCAGAAATTCGGTTGGACAAGTATATGACTAACCCATTTGTGGCCGAGTATTTTTCTTGAAGATCAGTAGAAACGGTAGTGGCCCCTTGATATATTACAGACCGGTATACAATTCCAGAAGCGCCACACAACATAAATATTTTAACACCCCATGGATTAGGTTTCCTTTTATAAATTGCTTTACAGCAATTTGTCCCTTGAATGGAATGATTGACTCATCAATGCACAGATTCTCTTCAAGTGGGAGTTCTTCACACCTTTTGTCAAAAGAGTCAACTATTGGACGCACTTTCCAAAGTTTGTCTTCCGCATTATGATTAGCGTTGACATCTACAATATGTAGGTTATTCCTAAGAGATTCAAACCTATTTCGAGAAATCGCTACATCATCCAAGAATTTTATTTTTGTAGAAGACTTCCAATACATTCTCAACCTCGGGAAACGTACTACCCCAAAAATAATGTGTAGGGCTACTAGTTTTTATTTCATTTTTACTAGTATCTATATTTTTTCCGTGCTTTTGAATAGAATACATATTCGTTTTGTCGGCCAATTCGTGAAAGATTTCATCTGGAAAATATTTGGAGAAGTACATCAGTGGAGTTTGATTTTGACTTTCAGCATCATAACCGGCAACAATTTGTCCCGAGAAATCGGTGTTTGGTGGAACGAATTGTCCATTCTTCCAAATTACTTTTTCTTTTCTATTTTTTGGCTTTTTGGTTTTTTTTGTGAAAGTCTTTCTTTTATAACCGACAATGGGACATTATCTTCTTCCTCCTCAAATTCTTCATTTCCAATCTCATCATTTTCATCTTCACTTGGTTCAAATTCCAAGTCATATATATTCTCTCCCGTGTCCTCGGTGTCCGTCTCTATCTCAGAATCAGAAAGGGCTAAAACTGCAGCTTCGGCGTCATTTAGGGACACTGTTTTGGCAACTGCCTTTATTTTTCCATAGAAATTACGGGGGGTATTGCATCGAATTCGGTATCATCTAAAATTTTTTCAAAATTTAATTTTGTACTCATAAAATAGAGAACGTATCCAAAAATATTGTTAATAATAAATCTAATAACATTTCAAAAAAAACTTGATTGGTGCCTCTACGACCCAACGGTGGCAACTGCGTACACAAAAATGTGGGGTCTTTTTCAAAGTCATTTATTAGAAAAACATCCTACCAATATGAAAGTCTATCATATTTGTGATTAGTATTTATATTCTAGTTAAAAAAGAACGAAATTACATATATTTTAGCTGTAGTAAACACTTACCCAACATACTATTTGGCTTTTGCGAATCCATCTTGAAAGCACGTTGGATATCTCCAGTTTGCAAACCGACAACAATCGAGAATCGGTCTTAAAATTATTATCGCATTAAAATTAGTATAAGGTAGCACCATCTATCGCTGGGGGACACGAAATAAATCTTTTCCGGCCATTTAGACAACTATAAATACAGCGGTGGCAAAAGCCACCGTCCGCTTATAGTTTTGGAAATATGGCCGTCCAAATCATTAAAAATTATGTTAAATTTTCATTATCTCTGCAGCTGTAAGCTATAAGTACTAAGTTTAGTGTCGTAGATAAAAAGGACATTATATTTTCTATTTTTTATATTTGGAAGGCCATGTTTCCATAATGATACAATATGCAGGGTGTTTTATTTAAAAATGCCGGTTTTTTATTAAATTTCTGATGGATATCTGAAACTATTAAAAATTGAATATATGACATGTGGACTTTTTTAAAGCTTTTTGATAGATCTTTCGAATAGTAATAAAATATAAGGGGTGTTTCATCTTAAATAAAGTACATTTTTGCAATAAATTGAAAACCCAATGTATAATTATTGTTTCTCTGCACGTTAATCAGCAAAAAAATACTACAACTTCACTAATTTAACTGACTTTGTATCTCCAATAATAAAGACGTTTGCAATAGTACCGACTTAAGTTTGATCACTCAGTATCTATTTAAAAATAACAAATAAATCCAACATAAATACAAACCCACGAAATAACTGTAAAATATTACAAAATTTAACAAAAGTATGGTGTTTCGTGTAAGTCTGTCAACGGCAACATTTAGAAATTGCCACAAGATATTGCGTGTTGATAAATCGACGTGTCTCATTTGTTCCTATTAAATTAAATGGTTATTGTTATAGGACCTATTATAAATGGAACAGAGCACACAAAACTTCTTGAGGAATAAAATTAATCATTCCATACACTTAAGCTCGATAGAACCGGAAGCATGCACTCATTTATATAACGTGGTGCAAACCAAACTGGACTGGTTTTTAAAAATGTTTTTAAGCAGTGTTTATTCAAAAAAGGGACATGCCCACTTTTATATTAATTAAAAACGTAAAGGATTAATAGAAACTTGTTATAGTAGGTATATTAGAAATGTCCACTTGTTCAGGGCCGTTCCTAGGGTGACTGGCGCCGTGGGGCAAAAAATTATTGGCCGCCCCTACAAGAAAACGTAAATTAAGTATAAAAAAATTAAAAGGAAAAAAAAGGTCCACACTTTTAATTTTTCCTGTTTTTGATTCGAAATTTTTTATTTCCTAAATATCGCCCCTTATTTCAAACTTTTCGCTCTTTATTTCACAATTTTCCTACCCCTCTTTTTTAAATAACTATATCTAAAAACTGGGATATGAGACTCACACCAAATTTATGCTAGATGCTAGTGGCCTTAAGAAGAACACTCTGTTAAAAAAAAATGAATTTGCGAAAAGAAAAAATTGTATTACCCCACCTCCACTAAAAAAATCCAAGTTTCAAAAAAATTCCCTCTCTGTACTTTTTTCCTAAAATAAATTAAATTTTATTTACAAATTCTAATTTTTAAAAAATATCAATATAATTTTTTTAAACTATAGCCAGTTAAAAAAATTTTCTTATGCAAAATTTGACTTTTATTATCGGAAAAGGTAGGTATTTTAGCGAAATTTGGAATTTGACGATAAAATTTAATGTTATTGACAAAAAAAAAATACAAACAGGATATGCTTTTAAAACTTGGATTTTTTCTGGGGAGGGGGAGAAAGGCAGTATTTAGAAAAATAAACTATTTTCGCAAATTTAAAAATTAAAACTTCTTTCATTAAAGTGTTTCTTTTAAGGCCACAAGCATTTGGTGTGGCTCCCATGTCTCAGTTTTTAAATATAGCCAATATAGCCAAATGTCTCGAAAAGTAAGAACCACAAAAAAGGTTTTAAATAAAAAAAATATGAAATGGGTATACTAAAGTAAATCCAAGTAAAATAATAATTATTTATAAATATAACTTCTAACGTCAAGTTGACTTTTAGAGGTACATATATTTGACCACCAATAAAAATTTGATTACTTTTGTGCCTTAACCTATTAGTATTAGTATTGGTAGTAAAAATTTTAGTATAAGAGCTAGTGAACCCTTCGAGTAACATTAGACCTGTAAGGCTAGAAATGTGATGAGTCATAGCATGCTAAGTACGATTTTAGACCATGCAGAACTTTTTAAAGTTAAGTGGTTATGAGATGCAATATGAATATTTTAATTTCTTTTAGGATTAAATAATTAAATTTTAATATTTTAAAAATAAAAATGTAGTAAAAAATACTTAAAACTTGTTTAAATCTAACTTACAGTTTAATTTGTAAGATATAGTGTTATTCGTGTAACGAACACTGTAATTGACACACCTCTTCAATTTACGTTGAAAAAATATATTATTTCAATAAACTTTTCAAGTTATTATAAAGCATGGACCTAAAGTGTTAAGCAAATTGACTATAATTAAAAAAAAGGTTACTTCATGTGTATATTTATTTTTAGTTGCAAACATTGCAGGTTATTCCAAATTTATATAACCTACACAAAAAAATGCATTGTTGATAAATATTGTTTGATCCCTTGTTGGTTTAAAGTAAAAGTCGGTAACATATGGGTTAAAAAATAATGATAATAAATATAAGTTTATAAATTCAATAAATCTTCATTGACACGTTAAACAAAAAACGGACGGGTTTTCTTTTTATTTCCATCACATATTTTGTATAAAATCGTCAAGATCATAAAACTTCTTGCACCTTGAAATGTTGCTTGGTAAGTTTTACATCTAAACCGACCATTTGTTTTTTAGCCGATAGTCAAATAAACAGGTAAACATTTAGTATTGCAAAAATGGCCCAATATATTTTTGTTTTATTAAAAACTGCAAAAAAAAAAATATCTACAGCTTTAATTATATTTTTGGCATTTTTATCGATATTATAGAGAACTTGAGGTCCCTACTGTATAACTACCTGAAATTCCATGAACCATTTATCAAAAGTTGACGGGGGTTCTTACCTAAAGTCCCCTCTATACGAGAACGTATGCTACGATACCAAGGCAAAATTACTGAACGCACCATTAATTACTGAACATACTTGCACGATGCTTATTTCCTCCGTTACCAGATAGCGCCTGTCTAAGGTTTTATTAAAGTATTACAGAGTCTAATAATGACCTTTGGACCCGCACGTTAAGAGCGATTACTATAGTTTAGTTTATTTATAATAAAAGTAAATATATGTTTTTTGGTCCTGGTAGTTAAAGGGTAAAGGGGTAGAGTAATTATATGTTTTTGAAATTTTTTATTATAACTTTTTAAATAATGGGCATTTAAAAAATGTTGTTTAAAAATTTAAAATAAATCGGAGCAAAACTAACAAAGATTTAGCTGCTTAAGGAATAACACCTCATTCATGACTCTTACAAACGTTTCATTTCAAATTTTTTGTGCTTAAAATTTTTAAAAACTTTTTCGGCAGCTCACGTTCTCAAGGTCGGTGGCCATTATAACTTAAAAAATACTGCATCAATCCTTTTACTGTTTACCAATTTTTACCTTTATTTCTTTGCATAATTTAGCTAACGCTGCGGGTTTTTTTCAAATTTGTCAATATATTAAATTTTTATAAAAAAATTAAGTTTTTTTTTTTAAACCCATTTTTAACATCAATAAAACTTGCCTTTTTAAGCACGAAATAACCATTTCAGAATCGGCCCTGACCTAAGATCTCTGCTCACTAAGGTGTCCGTTATTTTCCAAATCGATTTTTTTAGCGATCGCTCTCTGAACTCCTAGTTTATAGCCTAAAAATATATTCAATGTAAGTAGATATGCTATGTGCGTACGAGCACAATAGGGGTAGTTTTTCCCATGTATTTCTTATGGGAGAAATTTAAGGTTCGATCTGCAATTTTATGGCCATCCTAGGGCGTGGCACAAAATAGGGGATGATTTTAAACCACGTGCTAGATAGGGGTAGTTTTCGTAACCATAGATGACGTCATCACCTAAACTCAAAATTGAAACGACCTATAAATTAAAAAATAAAAGCATGTTAAAAAGTCTCGCCTGCGCCAGGATTGGAACTCGAACCACCTGCGTGAGAACCCAACGCCATATACCACTAGACTATTGGGGGATCTGATAATTAAATGTTAAACGGGGATCCATTACAACTTTATTTATTGGCATTAATTGCAGGCACGTGAATTAAATAAATATATTGACAAAATGGCGCCTAAGTTATTAGGCTAAACTTTTAGAAGTTTTAAAGTAATAAAACTATTTAAAATTTAGGAATCTTATGCAACGCATTCTTTAAGACGTAACAGAGACAAATATAACCTCACTTATTGAACGACGCACGTGTGTTAAACCTAACGCGCAAGTCCCCCGGCTTAAGCCCAACGCGCTAGGCCTAAGAACAGGGTAAGGATGCGTGGCGGACCCATCTGTCATTCGAAAATTTAGTAATCTTACGTAACGCCAGTGTAACTAAATAAAAAGCAGTGTTTGCGGATTCTTTTAACGTTTTAGTTATTATTTATTTAATTCACTGTGCCTCGACTGCCATGGTCATTGGCACAACATATATCACATACATATAATTAACAATTACAATATAAACCATTTTTTCTTGGAGTAAATATGACATTACAAGTTAATGTCTTTAAAAATCTAAGTTTTTTGAGTGCTATGACATTTGTCGTATTTTGCTAGAATAAAGGTTCTTTTGTAAAAATAATAATATTTTTGCCATTTAACTAGGGTCCCATTTTTAAGAACTGTTTTGATCGCTTGTGTTGCAACATTGGGTTTCTTAATTATTTGAATCGCTATTATACGAATTGTGTCTACCACTTAAGTTCGCGCCATATGGAGAAACTTTTTTTGTATTTATTTTGAAAAGTTATTCTTTATAAAAATTTCTGCATGATCTAAACCGAAAAATACAATTATCAGATATTGAAATTTTCTTGCACAGTGGTATACAGGTATGTCATAAATTATAGTATTTTGTTTAAGAAAAAGTACTTTTATTTTATAATATCAATAATTTTATAAAAAAATATGTTAAGTGTAAGTATTTTTTTCGTTGGGAAAAATTTGAAACAAAGGTCTCACTTACATTTTTTCTAGTCCTATCATGTTTCTAATTACACATCAAACAATTTGCTGATGTAATAGTTTGCCGCCCCTTAAAATTTGCCGCCTAAGGCTCCAGCCTACTCAACCTGCTGGTAAATTTAACTTGCTGATTTAGAGAGCCCTATTTAAATTTTATTACTAGATTGAACCCCACATCGAACTTGACAGTTTAGACAATTATTAGCGATATAGAATTTAAGCACAATCCTCCTATCGAAGAAAGTTCTTTTTTAACGTTTTAGTGCACTATATGAAAGCATTTGTCGTATTTTGCTAGAATAAAGGTTCTTTGTAAAAATAATAAATATTTTCTGCCATTTAACAGGATTTATTTTATGAGCTGTTTTGATCATGTTGCAACATTGAGTTTCTTAGTTCTTGAATGCTCATTGCCAAGCGCAGTGATCCCTTTTCAGAAAGTTCGTGCCATATGGAAAACTTTTTATTATTTATTTTACGAAAAAGTTATTCTTTATAAAAATTTCTGCATGATCTAAACCGAAATGCAATTATCAGATAATAATTTTTCTTACACTTTGGTATACATGAGGTATGTCAAGGGTCACCATTTTTATGAGCTGTTTTGATCATGTTGCAACATTGGGTTTCTTAATTATTTAAATCGCTATTCTACAGCGTGTCTACTTAAGTTCGCACCCTATGGAAACTTTATTATTATTTATTTTGGAAAAAAGTTATTCTTTATAAAAATTTCTGCATGATCTAAAACCTAAAATGCAGATCATCAAGATTATTGGATTTGCAGTGGTATACGGTATGTCATAAATTATGTATTTTTGTTAGAAGAAGAAATTACTTTATTTTTATAATATCAATAAATTTTTTATTAAGGGAAATATGTTAAGGATTAAAATAACAATTAAATATATAAAAATTGTTTGCAGATGAAACTTTAAGTTTGTAAATTAGTGTACATTTATTTTGAAACAATAAAATGTATAAAAAGCTTAAGAACACAGAAACAGCAAAAAGTCACAGGAATGACGGTATCGCAAAAAAGTTTTTCTTGAAAATGAACGTGAATAAAGAGTACTTTCTCTTAACAAAGTTCAATTATTTGACATACCTCGTATACCACTAGTTTCCACTTTCTTTTTTTTTTTTAATTTAATATTACAGCAGTCTGCACCTAGTTCGCACCATACAGTACTTGTAAGCGTGATTAGGTCACCGGCAGAAAAGTCATTATTAATAAAAAAAGTTCACCGCATAGTCGCTTACCACCTAACCTTAAATGCACAATCGAATCAGGTGTTATTCATTTTTTGTAGTGGTATGCGAGTGCATGTCAAAAAATATGAGACTTTGCTTAAGAGGAAGAAGTACTTTTATTCACGTTCATTTTCAAAGAAAAAACTTTTTGCGATACCGAAGGCATTCCTGCTGACTTTTGTTGTCATGTGACTTTTTTGCTGTTTTTGGCGGTTCTTAAGCTTTTTATACATTTTACGTTTCAAAATAAATGTACACTAATTTACAATACTTTAAAAAGTTTTACCAGTAAACGCACATAAAAAAGTAAAGAAAGTTTTTTTTTTTTAATAGAAACAATTTACACATATTTAATTGTTATTTTTGATCCCTTAACATATTTCCTTTATAAAAATTATTTGATATTATAAAAAATAAAAAGTACTTTCCTCTTGAACCAAAATACATAATTTATGACATACCTCGTTATGCCACTGCAAAAATCAATACTAACTGATGATTGCATTTTTAGGTTTTAGATCATGCAGAAATTTTTATAAAGAATAACTTTTTCGTAAAATAAATAATAATAAAGAGTTCCATAGGTTGCAGAACTTAAGTAGACACGCTGTAGAATAGCGATTTAAATAATTAAGAAACCCAATGTTGCAACATGATCAAAACAGCTCATAAAAATGGTACCTAGTTATTTTGCAAAAATATTGATTATTTTACAAAAATAACCTGATTTTAGCAAAATAAAGGTATCAGTTCCAGCAGAAAACTATTTTGCCTGACATTTCTGACTAATGTTTTGCTTGTAACAATTTCTGCGTTTTATGATTGTTGCTAACATGTTTTCAGCATTCTTCTGGAACAAACCTATATACTCCAAATACCCAGTTCCATATATAACCTTGATTACTTAAAAAAAAAAAAAAACATTTTTTTATAGAAAAAAATAAGCAATGAAAACAATTAATAAAGTTTAATTTCAATGGTGTTAAGTGGATGACATAAACTTTATGTAATTTTTACCTGAACTTGTTTGTTCAGTTGTTAGTATTTATTTATTCTTATGGGTGGGAAACATCCAATGAAAAATTGCAATAAAATGTTAGAAAAATAACTGTACTTAAAAAAGATAAAGGTTAACAGTAGTTTATAATGTAAATAAAAGATACAACTAATGACATTTCTTACCTATATGACATGTTGCATAAGCATAACTGCATAAATGATTTAAATTTCTTTAATAACAGAATAGAATTATATAATAAAAATGTCTACGAAATTCTTTAGAAAACGTGGATAAAGAAACGAATTATTTTAAAAGCCTTTAGCGTCAAAAATGTCACAGTTTTTGACCGCGTCCTTAGATATTTATATATCCATAAATAATCAATTATTTTGTAATAGATCTCCGACACTTTAACTTTCTGTAACTAATTTTAAGTTTTTTTATTAATTTGTCTTTGATATCTTTGAGCTGAATCAAAAATTAAACTTATACACGGTGGTCCCTAAGTATTAGGTCAAAATTCTTACTTACTCGAGTTGCTAGACGAACCCAGATAAAACAGTTGCTAGACGGGGACATGTATAAGTTCCTAGACGTAACCCACACGAGACCTCACTATCGTTGGTAATGTTTTTAAATGATTATATATAAAAACTGAGAAAAGTTATCATTTATTTGGACCCCTCCCCATATAAAAATCAAGTTCAAAAAGCTCTCTTTTTGTATTTTTACTGTGAATATAATAAAATTTTATAGACAAATTATAACTTTTGCAAAATTATCTAAATTTTTTAAATACGGTGAAAAGAACGCCAGTACGTGACCTTGTTCCAGTCAGGTAAAAATCGGCGGGCGAACTTTCGACAC
Organism: Listronotus bonariensis; assembly: GCA_014170235.1. Classification (NCBI taxonomy): domain Eukaryota; kingdom Metazoa; phylum Arthropoda; class Insecta; order Coleoptera; family Curculionidae; genus Listronotus; species Listronotus bonariensis. Next base: position 17,050 of record JACEGR010004730.1, on the reverse strand, counting down.
CAAATTGTGTTTGTACCTAGCGTAATCGAAGGGTCAAATTATGTTAGCAAAAGTACAGACGGTCATGCAAAACTGTCACATTTGTATAAAAAGTCAAGGTATTTCGTTATACACACAACCATATTTAGGCGCTAGCATTGACTTTTATACAAAGGTGACAGTTATGCATGACCGTCTGTATCCCCTGTTTAGAAGAAATTTTGACACCGCGCCGTAAAGCAGGTAGATACGGCGCCCGACAGGATAATTAAAACAGTATAAGGAAATTACAAATGGTTAGTTTTGGTAAGCAAGTAGTTTTTTTAAATCCTTAATTAAAGCCAAGACTACAATAATAATACACAATTAAAATCTGTACGTTATTTATTAAAAATAAGTGGATTTTAATGTAAAATAAAGGAAAACAGAAAAAAATATATAAAGAATTCGTTTAACAAGATATTTTATGGCATAAAGTGCTGTATTTATTACCGTTTAGGAACTCAACAATTTTTTTCCACCAACTCATTTATCTTTGTCTAGCAACTCAACAATTTCAAATTTAAAACTTTAATATTATCTTATCGCCGTCTAGCAACTCGAGTACACCTTATACAAAGTACACCTTTTTTATGTAGGTATTTTTATATTGGTTAGAGTAATTTCCTTATGGTAGAAATTGTTAAAATTTTGTAAAATGTTAAAAAAGTTGTCAAATGTTTATTTAACTACATACTAATTTTTTACGATAAATTGAGAGGTTATTTTTTAAGTTTATGTACAAAATGTGAAAACTCGTCTTTAGTTATGAGTAGAACAAGATTAGGATCAATAAATTTTACCATTTCTTATTATTTTAAAGTTTTTGGTTTGGTAAAATAATAAGATATTTTTAAGAAATAAACCATTGTAACACCGGGTGTTCTGGCAAAACCTATTTTTTAAATTATTTGCTCTAGTTGTCAAAAATCAAACAAATATGTCTTATTTTGACCTAAACAAATAAGGTTTAGTAAAATTAACCTAGTTTGGAAAATAAATTTTTTACTACAAATATTTAAAAATATAACTTCACTTTTTGTAATTCTATGTCAGTTTTTTAAATTTCCCGCCATACCGATTTTTAGGTTATCGAATATGCAAAGACAATCGTAAGAAAAATAAAGTCAAAATTTCTCTTCTTGTTTTTATATGAATTTTTAGCGGTCACTGTGTCTTGTTAACTGGTAAATATTAAATTTTGAAAATTCTGTATGTTAATAAAGATGACACGCTTCTTTTTTTGCAATTTAAAGAAATAGAACATTAAAAACAAAATTAGAGACTTAAGAGTTGCATTACCTGATACTAACATAATATGTCGAATAATAAGCCAAATGTCATTTTTAAAGGTAAAAAAGTTATAGAGGGGAACCACGAACCACCTGTGAAAAACACCAGGTATGTAACCAGTCCATGTACTACTGGGATATTTTTAAAAATCCATGTAAAAAACTGAAAAAGGTTTCTTTAAAAATGCGCCGATAAAAAATGTGATTAATTTAAAAGCCTCAACGTCGCGTCAGTTTTTTTACCGCACCTTTTTACTTTATTAAACGGTATAATCTGTTATTTCGTTTTCGCCTTCATGCGACATTAAGCTTTTTAATTTGGCGTCATTAAGCATACAAATAGTTTTGTTTTTCGCAATAGAACCACTGTCATGCATGCACACTTTCTTTCTAATTACTAACTGGCGAGATTACGGCTTTTACGCCAGTTTTTTTTAGAACAGTGACAGACACGACTAGTACCTAATTATGGAATGTTGCCTATGCAGGGTGATCGAAAATTAAAAACACATATTAAGATCACCTTAGATCTGTTTGGGGTAATTTCTTCGTTTAAAATTCCATCTAACTGGCTGATCTAAAAAATATTATAGTAGTCTCCAACTTTTTAAAGTATGAATTAAATATAAATATAATGTAATAATATTAATATAAAGGTTTTCTGAGGGAATGATGATGAGGAAATGACGAAATGAAACAAAAGCTTATATGAACATAATCTTACTTTCTTACGAACTATGAATAGTACTCTTATACTTTCGAAAACATATTTATGCGAATATGCTATGATTATAAATAATAGTTTAAAAAAACTAAAAAACACGCTTTTATATGCAACCGAACTAAAAATTAGAAAATAATTTTTCATTACAAAGAGTTTGTCACTTCAGAATAAAAAGCGTGGGGTGCTTAATATATTAAATGTTATAATTATTCTATTTGCAAATATCTATGAGGGAAAAGTTATGAAAAAATAGTAAAATGCACCCCACGCTTTTATTCTGAAGTGACAAACTCTTTGCAATGAAAAATTATTTTCTAATTTTTAGTTCGGTTGCATATAAAAGCGTATTTTTTAGTTTTTTTAAACTATTATTTATTTTTCATTTTTTAGTTCGATATATCAATTAGTTTTTTAAAAATAAATGCTCCAGTTTATTCACTAAAAATTCCTTCGCCATTTTGTCAAGAGTAGTATTAGAACACAGGATCTGTAAAGGAATTTATTTATCCTGGCGGTCCTAATCAGGATAACGGGATACTGTTTTTAAATTATTGCATTGTCATCGGTCCTTGATACGTGTGCAAAGTTTCAAAGAAATTGAATCGCTGGGAGTTGGTAAAAATTAGGCTCAAAGATTCCGTTACATAGATAGATAGATAGATACAACCCAAGCTAATAAAAGCGTGTTAATAAAATAAAAAAGTGCTTACTTTATGGTAACCTTACGCGTGGAAATTACTTTAAAAAATGTAAGATTTAAAAACTTCTTATCAAATTTGTTTTAACAACATCGTTTCTTTAACCGTCCGCTATAATGAGTGCTACAACTACAAAAAAAAATTGCATTGGAGCCTAATAAGCCTTTAAATTTCGCACCAATCACACTGTTTCAAAACAGCGAAAACATGATTGATTTTTACAGACAAATTATAAATTATATTAAAGTTTTGATGATACAGTCAGTACTATCATTTATAAGTAAAAAAATGAGATAACAAACAATAGGTTAGAAAATTTACGAATAAGGTTAATAATTCTTTCCGAATTAAGCAGTTCGGACATAGTAAGGGAATGATTTCCTGGGTATTTTTTGGGGATATCTTTTTGTTTATCATTTAAAAAATAAATTTGTATTATAAATTGTTCATTTAGTATAGTAGTACTAAAAAAAAACTTTCGTAATTGATGATCCTAGTTTGTAAAAGTCTTTAAGGACATCAATTTCGATTATTTCTGAGTATCAGCCAATTACTTTTTAACAATCTTGTGAAAAGGCATAAGAAACAGTATATTAACTAATCTTTATATTAAAAAAAACCTAATTACATTACTTACGCAATATTGAGAGACTTTAAGTATGCCAAAATGTCCTTAAGAGTTTTATTTTTGCGATACAGTAAAAACTACAATAAGTCAGCTCAAAAACTAAATTTTGGGTAAGAAAAAATTATAGGGCTGATTTTTAATTGTCAGTATTCTAAAACTAATAAACAAGATACAAATACGAATTAAGAAAATAATCATAAAACTGCAATATACACATAGAGTGTCCCATTTAAAAAATAAATTTTTTATATTATTACATTTTTTCTGGTACACCGTTTAGTTGTAATGACTGTCAAAACATTTGCACGTTAACAAAAATCTTTTTGTTTCATTGCTTTTTTCGAAAGTGATAAGCCTACTTTTAATCAAATATGTGCAAGAATTGACGAACGCATTGTATACAAAGTGTCTCTAAAATGTACAAAATGCAACTACAAACTAGTTGAGCCAAAATAAAACGACCTAACACAACTTACCTTAGTCAAAAACTTAATTGTTTGCGAGATACAGAATGTCAAGTTTCCATTTTTTAGTTATTTTTAACTATTTTGTTTGATTTTTTTGACCTGAGAGGTGTATATTATGGCTTTAATAAATAATTTCTATTCTTTTGTCTTTCTAAACAAAAAGCCGTTGTTAAGATATTTCAGATAAAGCAATTTAAGGATTCTACACAAAAAAAGTCATTTGCAGTTTTTACGCTTCGTCTAGCCAACCCATATTTTTCTAAAAGGTCTGTACAAAATGCTTCTACAAGTTCTTTGGACCAAAAATACAACGATGTACCTTAATTTATCTTAGTTAAAAATATGATTGTTTGCGAAATACTGGATGTCAAAGTAAAAAAACTGGGAAATTTATAACCCTGTATTTAGCAAATAATCAATTTTTCGACTAACATAAACTGCTTTAGATCGTTGAATTTAGGTCCAAAGACTTTTCTATGTAGTTTTTGTAGTAGCAATTTTTACAGACCATTTAGAGACTGTTTGATGGCTTAACTAGATGAAGCTTCAAGAGAATGCAATGGAACTTTTTGTATGGAATGAACGTTTAATCTGAAATATCTGAAAAATAATTACTTATAGCGTTGTTTACCAAGTATAACTTGTTTGTGCAAAAATATGGGAGAACAGATTTTTTTACTTGAAATAGATTTTTTTACTAGAGACATATTATACCGAGGCAAAGAAAAGTTATGTTATTTTGAGCATAAGCAAATTACTGCGGTTGGCTCCCTTTACATTATACAACGTTAAATACTAAGACCAGCAAAGCTCCTTTTAAAAAACACTTTATTTTTACAACTACAACTTTAAGACCTAAATTATACTTAAACTACGTGAACAATCAATATGAACAGCACGGAGCTTTTACACAATATCAAATGTTGAATTATAATGTTTACAATTGTTTTTATATAGAGGTTTATGCTTATATCAGCAAGTCCTAATTAAGTGTTATTGATTTGGGGATATTTCTCCTCCACCCTTAGTTTTATCAACGTCCTCGTTGATGAGTTTCTGGAGAACCTTTAAGGGAACTGATTTACTTCTTCGTTGTTTTTGCCATAAATATAGCACTAGCGCTAAGATGAATAAAAATAAAATGGATATAATTATAACTGAGAAATAATAGATGTTTTGCTGGGGAAGAAGGTCCTGAAAGTTTAGGGGTTCTATTAAATCTTCCTGAATTTTCTTGGGGTCTTCTAGATGCCGAATTTGGAGATTTAGGGACCAGTTAGAATCTTGAATTTCTAATGCTTCTGGCGGACTTATCGATATATTATTAATTTCTAGGGAATATTTATGATGATTGATTATTACATCACATTGGCTTTGTATGATATAACAACCCTTAAGGACGGCTTTTTGAAATTGGAAGCAGTTTTCGTATACTGTTTCGGAATTTTTGTGCATAAAAGTAGTGCGTTTTTGTGGGTTAGAGTATGGACTTGATAATTATTTTGGACAGTTGCATACTGACAGTTTTTTGGCAAGGGACATCCATTTACGATTGGGTTTGAACAAATCCATTTTTTGTTAATTTCTTCACATTGGTTATACCACAGTTCATTACAGTAAAATTTGCTTGGACTAATTATTAGTTTGGACTCATTATTTGGTATAGGATATACAAATTTTAAACTACATTTATTTTGTTCAAAAATTGGTACCTTAATTACTAGAACTGCCATTTCTTGTAAAGTTAGAAGTCCCGTTTTGCAAATCAGTGTTAATTCCGAAAGATGTTCAATATGCCATAAAGAATTTTTTGGATAATGTAATTCTAAATATGACCAAATATCTTTTATTTCTTTTAAACTCAAAATTTCGAGATCTAATGTTTTTAGGTGCGCAAAAGAGGGATTCTTAACAATTTTTCTAAAAATTGATTTAAATTTACAATTTGTAGATACTGATTTTGCAAGGTAAGTATTAAGTTTGTTTCATTGTTTATTTTTGTAAACGCTGTGCGAATTTTCACTGAATTCTCATTTATTATTTTTACATTGGTTCTAAATTTAGTCATAACATTTCCAGCAATTGAGCTAAGGTCATTTATTTTGTGCATAGAAGTAATTTGATTATGTTTAAGTATTTCTAAATTTTGTGTAATTAATTCCAAGTCGTCATTATCTAAATTTCCGGTAACAAACTTGATACTGCTCCCTATAAAGTTCATTAAACCTCTTTTTCTGCGATTTAATGTTAACTCCGTTTCATAATTATTTAATTTGGAGTATGTGTCCTACGTATCATTTAACGCCTATAGATATATGATATAACTGGGTTAGTGTTAAATTGTTATTTTCGCTTTTTTACTGCGGAATTTAAAAACATAAGATTAGTATGTAAACGAGATAACGTAAACTTAATGGTTGTTAGGTTAAAGGGTACATAGGTAGTATGGTAATGACTTATGATTAAAGAAGGGATATATCTTCCATGAAGTATCCATTATTAGGTAACTCTTGTGCTTGAAGTGCTTGGCTGGGGGCATGTCTTTGGGGGTGAGGATCAGGCTGAAGAAGCAGGTTTTTCTAAGTCGCTTGATCTTCCTAATGTGCGCGTAGTTACAGAGTTTTTCTGCTTACACCCGTGATTTTATTTTTGTCCGTTTTAGTTACCTTAGTAGGAGGAATATACTGGGGGTTCATTTTTATTCCTAAGCGTATTTTTCGGTAAATTGTCTGGTCCTGTTGAATTTCGGGCGGTAATTCCAGTATTTTGATTGCGTTTTTCGAGAGTTTGCGCTCTGTTTTTGGAATGCATGTTTTGTAGTATGGTGTGTTTGTATATAAAATAGCTGACAGAATTCTTTGACAAGATGGTTCTGGAACTCCTTGCCTTGGTCCATGACTAGGTTTTGAGGCGTGTTGTGGTGTGAAATGTAATGTCTCAATTTTCCTAGGATTGTGACTGCATTTTTGTCAGGAACAGAAGTAAGCCTGAGCATATTTTGAAAAGGAGTCTATGATAGTTAGAAATTGACAGTTTAAAAATTGAAATATGTCGATATGTAGGGTTTTGAAGGGTTTTTCAGCAAGTAAGGGTCCTTCAAAGGCTATTTTGTATGGGTGTCTTTCATATTTATTTTGTAGACATATTTCGCAGTTATTCACAAGATATGTTACAGAATCTTTTAATTTGGGCCAGTAGTATTTTTGTTTAAGATGGTTGTAAGTTTCGGTTATGCCGTTGTGATTATTTTGGTGGTAATTGGTTAATATTTCTTTTTGTTGTTCTGAATTAAGTACGTCAGTAAGATATTTATTAGAAAATATAATTTTTGCACTAGGGTTTAAATTTTGACCAATAAGTCTTTGAAATTCTAATTTTAATTCGTCGTTTGGAATATAGACAGTAAAGGGAACGTCCGGTCTTATTATTTCTTTGATTATCTTAAGAATATCTTGCTGTTGTTCGGTTTTATTTATTTTAACAAAATGGTGGTTTTTATTAAAGGGTCTAGTAAATTTATGTTTAAACTGGTCGCCATAGTCAATTACAAGGCGGTTTGTGGCATAATTTAGTGGTAGTTCTGAAATAGGTATACCTTTCATTTGTGGGTCATTGTTAGAATGTACAGTAATATCCGAAATATTGTCGTTTGGGGTTGTATTTTCTGGAAGGCTATTTGGAGGGTTGCGTGTGGGTGTACTATTGTTAGGTTTTTGGTTTAAGTCGGTATTCTTGTATTTTTCGTTTAATACGAAATCGGCAAGGTCAAATTCTTTGAGATTGGCAACTGTGTCATCCACATTAGGAGCAATAGATTGCGAGTCATCGTTAGTCTCGTTTGTGTTTAGTTCGATGCGTGATAGGGCATCTGCTACAACATTTTCCTTTCCTTTTTTGTATTTTATCTCGAAATTGAACTCTTCGAGTTTCAATCTCAGCAGAATCAGGCGAGAGAGTTAGGCTCTTTAATTTTCGACAACCATACCAAGGGGTTATGGTCGGTTTCGATGATAAATTTTTGGCCATAAAGATATGGGCGAAAATGTTTAGTAGAGTCAAGAATGGAAAGAAGCTCTTTCTCGATACAAGAATAGTTTCCTCTCGGCGGTATTGAGAGTGCGAGAGTAAAATGCTATTGGGTGATCGTTTTGGAAAGCACGCTACCAATGGCGACATTGGATGCGTCGGTGGTGAGTTTGAATTGTTTATTAAAATCGGGATACTGAAGGACAGGGGCGTTCGAAATGAGTTCTTTGCATTTTAAAAATGCGTTTTGTAATCTTGGTTTTCGATATTAATTACACTACCTTTTCTTAGGCATCTGGAAATAGGGAAGGTTATTTTGCGCAATCTTTGATGAATCTGCGGTAATAGCTAATCAAACCTAAAAAGGATTTGATCTCTTTTTGGGTTTTAGGAATGAAGGTATCTTTGAATGGCATCGATTTTGGAAGGATTGGGTTTGATACCATCGGGGTTATGACATGTCCTAAAAAGGCGACTTCTTTGCTTAAAAATTCTGACTTATCGAGTTGAACCTTAAGATTTATTTCCTTTAGTTTTTAAATATCTTGCGAAGGTGATCAATATGTTCGGATAGGGATTTTGAGAAGATGACAATATCATCCATATAAACGAAACAGAACTTGTAAAGATACTCGCGAAGAATTTCGTCCATCATACGTTGGAACGTTGCGGGGGCGTTTTTAAGGCCAAAGGGCATTCGAAGGTACTCGTAGTGGCCATTGTTAACAGTGAAAGCGGTCTTTTCTATTGAATTTGGGTCCATTTCGATTTGATGAAATCCCTGAGCAAGGTCCAGGGTCGAAAAGTAATTGCATTTGCCGAGATTGTCCAGAATTTCCTCTATTCTTGGAAGAGGCCATTTTTCTTCTATTGTGACGTCATTGAGTCGACGGAAATCGATTACTAAACGAAATTTTTTCTTTCCAGAGGCGTCTGTCTTTTGGAACAATCCAGACAGGGGCGGAATAAGGCGAAATTGAAGGACGGATGATTTTGTTGTCTAAAAGTTTCTGAATTTGCGACTGAATTTCGAGGTTCATGGCAGGAGGGTGCCTAAAGGACTTAACATATATCGGACTGTCGGTTGTAGTGCGGATTTTATGTTTGGTTTGACTAGTAAAGGTTAGATCGCAATCTTCATGGAACATGATATCTTTGAACTCATGACAAAGGGGTATTATTTTAGATTTTTCAAGGGGCGTTAAGTGACCAAGCCTTAAGTGGGTCTCTGGATCGAATCTGGATGCGGTTGGTTTCTGCGGATCTAACAGGTCAAATTGATCTTGAGGTATCACTTTGACTCTCTGGTGAAAGTTTATGTATACTTCGGGAGTTGGATTAGGGATTTTGCAGGAACCATTCTTTACTTCCACTAAGCTATCAGGAATTATATGATCGTGAATTCGAAAGGATGGTAGTATAGCTAGGCCATTTTCGTAATTAACTGGTATTGTAAGCGATTTTGTGTTGAGATTTTGAACTGGTTTAATTAGAGGTTTATTATATGCTAAAGAAAAAGGTATTTTTATATTATTTAGCGTTAATGTTTTGTTTTCGTAGTCAATTAGAGCATTTAAGTTTTTAGATCTTTACTACCTATTAAGGCGTCAAAATCTTGGTGCCAGTTTAAAACTCTTAATCTGAAATTTTTGTTTATACCTATTTCTTGTAATAAGTCAATGTTTAAATTTTTTGTCTCTTTGTATGTGTTCCTACAAGCTGTTACTTCAAAGGGTTGGAAAAATATATTTTTTGGATATAATTTTGCTATTTCGGGAGAAATGATGGAATCTGACGCACCTGAATCTATAAGTACGGTAATTTGTTTTTCTGGTAGATAAAAATAGGGTAACTCGATTCGTTGAGCAATATTGTTTAAGTTGATTCTAGGTTCGAGGCCGTTTTGTAAAAATTTTCGGAATCGTCTTGTTCAAAATTTTCAGGGTTTAGTTCAGGGTCTTTATTGTATTCGTATGGATAATTTTGGGTCTCATAGCTAGGTTCGTAGGACTGGTAACTGGTTTCTTGGGAACTATAAACGGGATAATTAGGGCATGCATAGGATTCGGGCGTTTGGTAAGTTCCAAGAAGTTGATCTGCTTTATACTGTTGGTCATAGGGTTCCGTATATGTCTCTACGTTAGTTAATTCTTGGGATATAAAATTTTTGGGTCCCGAGGGTTGAAAGAAATTTTGGGGACGAAGGTTGGGTCTTGGTTGGTACAGCCTAGAGGGGCCAGCTGTGCTAGTGGTCATTGGGACAGGGGATCAAATCTCTGCCTATTGCCGGGTTGTGGGGCAAATACGTTTTTGGCTTACCGAAGACTTGCGCATTGGTCGGGAAATGTCTTTGTGGTAGTTGTCGGGGTTGAATTGGTATGGGTTGACTAGGAAATCTTTGAGGTTGAGGGAAGTTCATAGGCATTGGTGGTGGTTGGTTAAGGAGTCTTGTTGTTTGCTTTGCGTGAAATGTATTATTGTTATTATTAAATCTAGAAACATTTTGATTTTGCGAGGAGGTGTTAGTGAAATTTACTTGCGATTCGACCATATTATAATTTAGAACATGGGTGAGAGCGTTATCAAGTGTGACTGGTCTTTGTATCATTAACATAGTTTTTAGTGTATGTGGTGAATTTGCAGTTAGAATTAATACAGCTGTTTTTCTACTTGTGCGATTAATAATAATTTTGATGTTTGGTCTGCGACCTCGCACTGTATTTTCGAAATTATTCTTTGCACAAAAGTTTTGAGCCTATCAACAAAATCTAAAATATTTTCATTTTTGTTACTGCGGAAATATTGTAACTGTTGCATTAATACTTGGTAAGTTATAGGGTCACCAAATTTTTGCCGTAGAGCTTCTTTAATTGCGGGCCAGTTGTTAAGGTCAGGCCTTGAAAGCAAGAATTCTCTAGCACTATCACTTAACTTTGACTTGATTGCGGCGAGAATCATTTTATTTGTATTATCATTAGTTTGAGAAAAATATAGTGAATAAAATTCGTCAATAGAAATGATAAAACTTTCCAAATGATTTTGCGCACCTGCGAAAGTTGGCAGGAGGGAAGTGTGAAATTTAATGGTGTCCATTTTTGAAAATTCTTGTCTTAAAATATTATTTAAATTAAATTGATTATGTTCTATATTAGAAGTATTTGGTAAATTATTATCTAAATTTATTTCAAAATTTAGGTTTGGTTGATTTAAAGTCTCTACAGATAAAATATTAGAATTAGTGTTTAAACTTAAGGTATTAATTAGATTACTTAGTTCAGTTTCTGAATTTAAAGTATTAGTTTCTTTGTTTTCAATGATTTCGTTTGTTAATGTGACGTTTAGCTCGTCGTCGCTTTCTGAAGAACTTATTTCACTAGCTAATCCTAAAGAAGCTCTATTGCGTTTTAAAATGTTTTTTAATCGTTTAGACGGGTTCTTTATTTTTTGGCATTTAAAATGGCAATTCAGTAATAACTTACAGTATAACCAAGGATGAGTCCATAAAGCTTATTCTGTAAATACTGCACCAAAACATTCCTTTCTTCACGGCTGGACTGGATGACGTCTGGGATAGCGTCTGGGACAGCGTGTGAAGTGGCGTCTAAGACGGCATGTAAGACGGCGTCTGGAGGGGCTGATCTTGGTCGGGAAGACAGGAGCTGGGATCCACGGCGTCTCTGACAACTCTGTAGAGGCTTGAAGTTTCACCACTTGCTTTTTCTTCCACTTGTTGGGCCTTATTAACTCTCAACGAAACACCGATAAAGAGAGTGACGAAGGTCCTTAGATTCGGATAGCACACTAAGATTTAACAATCACTTCGGAACAACGAAAACCGATAAAGCACCGAATTGTACTATCCTGTTCGCAGCGCCAGTTAAATACTAAGACCAGCAAAGCTCCTTTTAAAAAACACTTTATTTTTACAACTACAACTTTAAGACCTAAATTATACTTAAACTACGTGAACAATCAATATGAACAGCACGGAGCTTTTACACAATATCAAATGTTGAATTATAATGTTTACAATTGTTTTTATATAGAGGTTTATGCTTATATCAGCAAGATTTTTTTTGTAAAAAGGAAGGAAAATGTTTAAGAAGAAATAAAATAAAATAAATACTTTGACATACTGTATCTCTTAATCGATCAACTTTTATAATAATTTTGTTTGTGGTGGCATAGTACACCATTTTGTACGAGATTTTTTAGGCATACCAGCCGGATTCGGGATTATTGTTGGAGTTGGAGTGGAGTAGGAGTAGATTTTTATCACGTGACTGTAGAGTTTGAGATGTGCGATCCTTTAACTCGAACGCTTTTGTACCAAAGAGCAAAATGTCTTTGGTTGTCAATGTTATTATTTATAATGTAAAATTGAGTTTTATTCAAATTACATCCATTATACTTTTATACTTAAAAGTATTGCACATAAAAGTCTGTTATTACATAAGTGCATAAAACGGACAAAATATAAATAATTAGTTTTAATTTAATATCAAAACATAAAAAGTGATTAAATGCGCATAGCCGCATCTTAATCTCTTGCCGATGATACGGAACTCTTTTATTTTTTATTAAAAAGCCAAACGCTTGACGGGTTACTCTTTTCACTCCAAATGCAATACTCGAACGCTTAGAGTAAACTTAGGAACTTATGGAGTGAAAAGATTGCGTATCCCGAACCCACCTTATGTACGTATATTTCTGAAACTACATATTACAAGGAATAACTTGTTTTTATAAACGCTTTAAATATATATTATCTCTAATAGTTTAGAAAATTATACTTACACAATGCATAATACAACATTACACTATAATTGCAACAGTATATCAGAGGCCAAATGTGGTCACTTTTTTTTCAAATTACCTGCGAGTTTTATCGATTTTACTCGGATTCTATTTCCGTAAACGCCCAAGAATGATATCAATGATTGTTTTAAGCAAAAAGTCAATACACTTCTGTCATTATTTGCGGTGTAGTTAGAATAGAAAATATAATTTCAGTCCTATGTGATATAATGTACTGCTTAAAAACTTCTAACAGCTTTTAAATTATAGTATACTATAATAATATATAATAATAATAATAGTATATAATATTATAGTTAAATTATAGTATCCAGTGTGTCCAAAATTCTTAAATTTTAAAATAAAATTTTGGGAAAATTGATGGTCACATGGTCCAAAACTAAATAATACAAAATTGGTAATTTTATAGTATTTTCCTCCATTATATCGGCAACAAACACAACGTGTGTAAATGTTGTTGTTCCTAGGGTAATTCTAGCTTCGTGTATACCTTGAACTGGTATGACTTCACCATTGGCAGTTTATAAAATGTAATTCTTCTCAGGTCGGAATATTTTGCAGTGGGCTACGATGTTCGGACTCACGATGGTATGTGTAGAACCAGTATCTACTACCATCTCGCATTCTCGACCGCATACATTTCCAGGTACTACCAAGCTGGAGCCCTTATTCTGTAACCGGGTTACCCTAATTGTTGTAGTTGATGGTTCTTGGTACCACTTAGCTAGCTCCCGCCCCTTGAACTGGGAGTCTTCCGAACTACTAGAAGAGGCCTGAAGTCTGGAACAATTTCCCTGTATATGCCCCTCAGCTTTACCACACTTTCAACAAAGGATGATATTTCTTCTTCTAAATTTAATTCTGTTGTCTTTTTTAGTTTGTTAATTACGAACGATTTCTTGCAACTCCTGTATTAATCTAGTCAAATTATTATATGAATTGCCATCCTCTGGTACCTAATTAGTTCTTCCAAGTCTTGCCTTGAGTTCAAGATGTCTGCTTTGCTAATTTAAACTGAAGTGCGTAAGCAAGAGCTTAAAAATTTTTCTTAAGCCTGGCCATTCCTAATGCTTGATTTATATCTGGATCACGTAGACCTTCAATGAAACTGCCCACAGCTAGTTCTTGTTTTATTTCTTCCGGGTAGGCTGCATATGACAGGTTTTTTTTTCGCCCTTTCGGTGTCATCCCACCCAGGTCCGACGACCGTCCCCCTAGGTGGTGCACTGCAGCCTGAAGGCTTATTGTACCTTGACCCCTATTCCTTCCCATTCTCACACCATTCATTCCATAACTTGGATGTTTGCTGTTCGGTCCGTTAGTTCACCCCCGAGCAGAACACCGCGTGCCGTTGCCTAAAACCGACAACGCCGGTCACCCATCCAAGTTATGGGCGCGCACTTCACTGCTTAACTCCGGAGATCGATGCTACCGATACAACCGGAGCAGCCACAAGCGCGCCATATATATGACAGGTTAATTCGACGTACAATATCTGCTTCATACTCCTGGATACTTTCGTTTGTATTTCTGTCTTCGTCCCTGGAGCTGCGCCCTATAGACTTCTTGTGGATGGGTTTCACCGTACCTCATCTTCAAAAACATTCATAATCGGACAGCTTTTTTCGGGAATGTTTCTTAACACCTCCATGGTTTTTCCTCGAAGAGCAAGTATAAGAGCTCGTGCTCTTTCTGTTGGGCTAAAAAGAACTATTTTAGTAGACTGTATTGATATTTTTACAATTAATAAATAAAGAGTGGTCACAAATAATCGTTGAAAATATCACGACAAAACCTTAAAAGTATTTTTTTAATGGAAACTCCCATCTTTTATTACCTTATCCTAATAGGCATTAAAAATTAGGGTAAGTTTGTATAAGGATGTCTAATTTAAAAATTTATAGTTTTCGAAATAATAACGATTTAATATTTATCTATTCTAACAATGCATTTAAGTACGGGTAGGTACGGGGTAGTTGGCTGTGACGCAGCATTTTGTTATCCAGGCCAACTAGAAGCAAAAGTAAGCCGTATTTAACAGCATTCTAAGAATGGATAAATATTAAATTGGTAATATTTCGAAAACTATAAATTTGTGAAATATCATACATCCTTTTATAAACTTATCCTTATTTTTGATGCCTAATAGGATAAGGTAAAAAAGATAGGAGTTTCCATTAAAAAAAATACTTTTAAGGTTTTTGTCGTAATAATTTTTAACGATTAATTTTGACCACTATGTATTTATTAATTGTGAAAATATCAATATAGTCTGCTTAAAGTAGTTATTTCTCTACGAGAAATCCAACCCCAACCTATATTAAAGGCTTTTGTTTAAAAGAAATTAATGGTTATGTAATGGGTTGCAAAAGCGTCAATTTTGACATAAAATTTCCAGTATAACCGAAAGTGGTAGAGCTGTCAAAATATTTTAGTTGTATATCCCCCACTAACTTTATATTGTTACCAAATGTTCCAAAGCTTACTTTTCGAGAAATCGATCGCGGCAATTCCCGGTGGGACACCCTGTATGTGTTACCTCGAATTTGTGTAATTGCCGATCTCATGTATTCAGCAAAATTTAAATGTTGCTTAATTCGTGAGCTGTTCTGTCACATTGAGGGGGCGGGTCATGGTTATTTCTGGTTAGTTATTTTTTTATAAAGCAAAAAAAAGATTTAATTACCCAGAACTAACCAGGTTTACCCCAATGTGGGAGTTTTATTTACTGATTATTTGACAAATTGGGCACAATTTTCCCGAATACATGAAATCGACAATTACATAAATTAGGCGTAAAATATGTATTATAAGGTAATATATTTAAAACAGACGTTTTAAAAATCCTGACATTTAATTAAAATAGAATAGAATTATAACCGAAAATAAACAGATTTTAAAATTAAAATTATTTTATTATTTTCCTGGTAAAACAGATGTTAAGGTTGGGGTCAAAACGAGAACATGTATACATTTATTTTAATTCAAAGTGCCGTGATAAATTTTCCATATATGTACAATGCTCTGTGGTGTACCTATCTACATATAAGCTTAAAAGACGTAAAATAACGGTACCTAAAACTTACAAATATTTTCTATACCTTTCTTGTATTTCCTATATTGTGTTCATCTTAACAGAGAACAAACGATAATAATTAAAAACCCAACCAAAGTTTCGAGGATAATTTCTTTCCCATGTTTAGTACAAATTGTAACCATAATTTGGTAGTTGTACTATTTCAGTTTCATTGTTGTTTTTTTTGTTATCAAATGGTAAAATTTTTATATTTTGTCTTGCCTAATTTAATTTATTTTTTGCTGGAAAATAGACAGATATCCATACCATTTTTAAAATAATTAAGCACAATATTTTACAAAAAAAAAATGGAAGTATATTAACATCGTACACTACTGTAAATCAAATTTCAATTATAATTTAAAAAAGGGTAAGCAACATTAGATAAATATTTTTCTTTTATTAAAATCTTAGTTAATTTTGATTAAGGTAGTACTACTGGTGTAAGAATTAATTATGGATGGTGGAGGGAGGATAACGATATCTTTTAAGGCGAACAAGTTGAAAAAGTGGCCATCGGAATGTAGCAAGTTGGGATGGCGCCACAGTAGCCAGTGGAGGGATTTTGGTATTTCTTTCCTGTTTTATTTTGTATTTATCTGTCCTTTTTCATTTTGTATCTCACTCTAATAATTCATGCTCATTGGTTAAAAAATCTCCTCTGGCTACTGTGGCGCCACCTTAAGTTGCTCGTTTCAACGGACACTTTTTAAAACATTCAGATGGTTATCCTCCCTCCACCATCCATAGAATTAATGTTCAAAAATTATTGAACTTAACATACTAGTACTCTATAATAAGAATATCCAATATATTCTATTCTATTTTTGTTTCTTGGTTTTGGACTCTTCGGGTCCCATTCACCAGCTCTCCCCCTTCCGGACTATTCTTTCTAGGGCTTCGTCGGCGGAAAATCTGGATAATCGAGCTCGTAGCTCCCAGAAATTCCAAAAAGAAAACAAAAATAATTCTAAAATCGATGCAATGCATAAATTGTCGGCTGTCAAACCAAAACCTGCTACTGGTGTTACGTATAACCTTCATTTTTACTACTGGCAGTTTCCATGGCACGCCCATCTATTTCCCGCCATTTGAGAAATAATTCTGTGTTCACCACCAAACAGGATACCATCAGCTTATAGAAATCTTCGCTCACAGCGCTTAGCTCCAGAAGAAAGATGCTGTCAATTTAGCGTGAATCTTTCCTGGATCCCCGAAGGTAAAAACGAGACCGTACGGCACCTCCAACCGCCACCCCGGAAGAATTCTTTGTAGTCCCTCTACGCACGTCCGCACTGTCCGG
>JACEGR010004729.1:0-83125 GCA_014170235.1 Listronotus bonariensis | reverse complement strand
AAGCGCCACAGATGGTCATGCTAAACTGTCACATTGGGGAGGGGGGATAATGGTTGGTTCTGTGTTAGTTACTTTTTTGTTGCTTTATTAAGGAATTTCAAAAAAACTAACCAGAACTAACCTGAACTAACCATGCCCCCGCACTGTAACAGTTTTGCATAACTCTCTGTCGCGCTTCAAACCAATTAATTTAAAGGTTCCCGTGCTTTTCACTGTAATCTTTATATAATAGACCCGATGATTTTATATAGACAGTGTTGCATGTAATATTAATGTAATATCTGCTGATTTGCATGATTTTTAAGAGTCATTACATGATGTCGCATGCGGACATTATAAAATAAGATTAATGAAAAGAACCGCAGAACCGGAACTAAAAGTCTAAAGCCATGCCTTAAGTAATTGTGGCGTATACCTACAAAATTTCCCACTTTACGCAGGATATTTTTATCATTCTAAAGATATACAGGGTGACTATTTGAAAACAAAACAGAGCTAATTTTGGGAACACCAGGTCATTTAAGTATAAACGCTCAGACCCGTCAATTTTTGATTTTAGGGTGAAACATTTTTTGTCACTTTTACCCCTAATTTGCAACCCTTTAGCGGGGTAAGACTTACCCCAAAATCTTAAATGAAAAAAGGGATCGAATGATACCTTAATTTGAAGGTCTCTTTACTTTGATGACAACTGCCAAATTTGAACCCTCTTTCCATTTAAAATTTTGGGGTTACTTTTACCCCAGCTATAAGGTTACAATTCAGGGGTTAAAGGTAAAAAAATGTTGCCTCCTAAATTAAAAAAATGACGGGTTCGAGCGTTTTTCCTTAAATGATTTGTAGTGCCCAAAATTTGCTCTGTTTCGTTTCCCAATGGAAATTTTGACAAGCTGTCGTCTCACCGAAAATAATAGCAGATACTTTAAACTTGGCAGTTGTAAGCAAGGTCAAGAGACCTTCAAAGTAAGGTATTACTCAACCCCTCTTTCCATTTAAGTCTTACCCCTGCTATAGGGTTGAAATTCAGGGGGTGAAAGTGACAAAATATGTTTCCCCTAAAATAAAAAATGGACTGGTCCGAGCGTTTTCTTTTAAATTGACCTTGTGTGCCCAAAATTAGATTTGTTTCGTTTTCAAATGGCCACCCTTTATAAATTTTCCATCTTCAAAAACTTACAATCCAATATTTAACAAAATACATATAAATTAAAAATTAAATGGAATATCGAATTACAACTTTATTCTTTTTAAAAGTCCCTTGACAGTTTATCAGATTGACCATGCTCTAGTACAGGGTTTCCTTAATTTTTCATTTGCGGCGCACTTACAAATTTAGTACCTTGTCAGGGCGTTCTTACCCGCAAAATGTATACAGTTGTTTCCAAGAAAGTGCCTCATATTGTAGATGTACAATGTGTAAAGTATGTGCTTGAAACTTGCTTATATGCTTGCCACTATAATGTGGAGCTCCTGGAGGCTAAAACTTTGGGCCCTTCTGCTCTAGAAGTTGGTCAAGAAAATACATAAACACAAATTTTAACAATACTCATTGTTGGTCTTAGTTCACGGGTTTATTTACACATACACAAAGTATGCACGATAATAGTTTAGCATATCACAAAATCCATTACATCACATACACAAATCAAATACCGTTAGGGTTATCGTTATCGTTTTTTTAGGTGCCATTCTCATTTATTAATGAGGCAGTTTGATTCGACCTTTTAGAATGCCACTCGCATAAAGACTTTTTGACACGACAATGTCTGAACTATTATTCGTGAGTTCGAAGCGTCAAAGCCCGGCTTAAGTACTTAAAATTAATTAGGCCGGGGCCACTTTAATCGCTTCGCTACGCTCGTGTGAACGGTGTAAAGCCAGCTTAATTTTAGGCGATTACACTGCACGAGACCGGTGGATACGCATTAGATTATTAAATGTTATATTTTGTGGTCTGGTGGTTAGTTACATGAAATGGCAAAGATTTTAGAATAAGAGTATAGTAAACTGGTATTATATTCAATAGTGTTGGGAAATACGGTGATTTTCGGGGTAACCGGTGAAACGGCGACAGTGATTTCAAATCACCGTGATTTAAACAGTGACTAATCTGCAGTGACTTGAGTATACACAAATATTTAACTAAAAATAGAAATATTAAAAACAGCTCGGTGTCTGGCAACGAGAATACAAATATATTATTTATGCAGCTCTTAATGGTTTCATTGACATGGCATAATATTTATTGATTTTATAAAAATAAATAATTTATGCTGCCAATTAAATTAACAGCAATATTACGAAATTCAAATTTTTAGCGGGTTCATAACTCAAATAATCATTTATATAAGGTGTGACAACAACAAGCTTACTGTGATGTATTGCAATATTATTATGTAAAAATAATATCAAGTTATAGGGTTTATTCATTACCTGTTCAAAAATAAAAAAAAATATATTTTTTATTAATTAAAGACCATTTTGGCTGATATTTTATTTTAAATTAAAATTACAAAAGATAAATATAAAATAAAAACTTTTTAAAGCAAAAAAACGAAAAACGCATAATAAAAATAAAAATTTTAAATTCCTTAAATAAATATATATATAAAACAATATATAGCTTACTTTTTCCAATGAAAATTAAAAATTAGCATTAAGAGCATTGCTTTTCAGCTTTGTTTGTGCACTTTCTACGGTCGATTAATATTAACCCGGCTTTGGAAAACAGTCTTCATTATTTTAGTTCAGGTGCCCGCCACCCTCCATGTCTAAACAATATAAATATCATATCAGCTTAAATTACTGTTTTCCTACATATTATTTTTAAATAATAATTCATAGGAATATCATATTTCGATCGGCGCCATAAGCGATCATCCAATGCGTGTCGGGATGCCGATTGCCCTTCTCAATCACTGATCACCGTATTTGTAAAAATAAATCACCGGTAGCGCCAGTGATTTTCCATTCACCGGTGCAGGAAATATCGCGTTGGCTGATATATCGCCCAACACTAATATTCAACCGACATGTCCTTTTTATTTTTTTGAAGTTATGGTTTTTCTTTTATATTTTTTACCATTGTGTTCCATCATCTTGCTTTTAAGATGAGGTTTCGTCTAACAGGATTCTCAAAAAAGTAGATTATAGGAATCCACAATTTCTTATAAGTGTCCTGTTCATTATTTTTATAGGATGGGGATTTTAAAATACCTTGCACTACATTATTTTTTTAATGAGCCACGATATCCGTAAAGCTTTAGTAAAATAGTGTTACTAAAACTACTTTTTGGCATAAACATTTTGGTGGCCACATCATTTTTTTTCCAATCGAAAGAGTTATGTGGTATCTCGTTTCAAAGGCCTCCTAATTATCTATCCAACACCGCTTTGTTTTTAAAAATCGGCCCAGCCGTTCCAGAGTTACAAGCGTTTTAAATTTTGCTTCGATTTGCGCAGGATGGCGCCTTTTCGGCGGCCTTGCTGGGAATAGCGAAAACTAGCAGAGATAGAATAAATCCAATAGCACACTCTCCATTTTAATTTTTAAAACAAATTTAGTAATAAAAGTAAATCATGGCTAACTTGATTCGTTTTCGGGACAGAGAGTGTTTTTTAAATTTTGTCAATTTAGCCAGGCACTTAAAATTAGAGATAGAAGATATGTAAAACGACAAGTTTTGGGGATTTTTAGACAGAATTTAGTGGCGTACCTAATTTTTTTCATTAACGTTTTACCATAGAGTTGTTTTTTTATATAAAACATCCTGTATATTTTATCAGTTAAAAGGTTTTCTTAAAATATATAAGAATTACCACATTTGATATATCTATTTTCTAATACTTCTAGAAATATGGCCATCATCAGGATTTTTTACGAAATACCTACGTAATATATATTATCGTCGCAAGAAAAAAAAAAGGTTTAGGAAAATACCACATTTGATATATCTATCTTTTATACTTTTGAAAATATGACCGTATTAATCTAAAAAATAGTAGATATACGCACTAAGATTTGGAAGCCCATATTTCCGAAACTGTTAAAAAAATCATTTTAAATGTGGTAAATTCTTAATGGTCTTAAGAATGTTTTTTAATAGTAATAAAATGTACAGGAAGTTTTATTTAAAAAATGCAAATTTAATATACAGGGTGTTATGGAAATACTTTATTATATTTAAACACTAAAATCCTTTTGTGAAAATAAATTGAATTAAAATTGTTAAAAATAGCGGACCACCATTAATTGCTGAGATAATGAACCCCAAAATTATATGGTCAAAATGCCAACCCGCCACTGATCTTTTTGTGTCGTCCCTTTAAAAACAGCTGTAAGCTGATATCGTAATTGCTTAACAACTTAACACTATTAATGAATTCACTAAAAACAAACACTTTTCCTTTTTTACCTGTTTCTAAAAGAGGCAAACTTCATTAAACAAAAAGTGTAGAACATTATACCTTGCGACATTTAATAGTAAAATTATTACTGAAATCAATATTACCGATCGGGTAAAAATGCTCGTATAAGGGCGCGTTCAGAATCGATGCTTGGTAAAGACACGGTAAAGACATCCGCAATAACTAATACTTTATTACTACTAAAAATAGGGAACAATTTTTTTTTGTGACGTCACAAAAGGAACAAATTGAATTTTAATAAATAATATATATAAATTATAAGCAAGAGACAAGAAAAAACAAAATTACTCTGGGATTCGGTACTACTGTCGCCATCTAGTTTTGAATGTCGATATTACTAGATCGGCATTTTGGAGATTCTATTTAAAAACGAAGCGGTACGAAACGGTACGGGCCAGTCGGGGAGAGACGTGGGATGATCGTATCAGTCAATGCATGCGTGCCGGGTTAGACACGACCGCAGACGAGATGAAGTGCCGCCATGTCGAATCGGTGGTCGGGTAAGTTTTATTTAAGAAAAAAGCAGCGTTCGCGGTTAGTAAAATGCTGAATTTTTAGTAACTGTTCTGTGTTCGCGGGTTACAATGGAATCAGTTCGTTACCGGTTCGTAACCTGATTAGCAGTCCTGGGATTATTGTCGGAACTAAAAGTTCAGTTCCGGAATTTCATGCGCGTTGTGTTTTTGTGGTACAAGGGAATCCCTCGTCTTCCGCCGAGAGACCTCGAGTAGCTTTCGACAGTATAACAATTTACCTTTTTTGTTTGAATTTAATTTTTTTGTGTAGTATCCAATTTAACCATGAAAAATCCTAACCAAAGGCTAGAGTTGGAATACATCCTCAGCTGTATAGAAAATCGTTCGCGGTAAATAAAAATTCCGAACTAATAAATAACTAGACATGCGCTTTAAAATAATTCTAAACCAGTTCGGTTCTGGTTCAGAATCTTTTTTACCTGAAGCGTCAGTTAAACGTTTACTCTCGACGAGTAACGAGTGTTAGTGAATATAAGTGGTATTTTATCGGGTACGAAAATTAGCTGTTGCTGACGATTTTGATAATGGTCGAATATGGAGTGCGTTTTGCAAGGTAACATCAAATTTCTTTAAAAAAAAATAAAATATGGTTTTGATTTTTGTGAGAACCTATTGTAGAAACATGCAGTATGCTTATTTTTGCTATTAAAAATGATACTTATTATCCAGTGATTTATAATTTGGCATGAAACTTAGTCGTCCTATATTTAGTACAATAGGAATATTGGTACCTATACAATTTTTTATTTAGGTTTAGGTTACATATCGTCTATTGGCACGTTATGGCGTTAGCTAAGTTATTGTTAGTATACAATACGATATCAAATTTTAGTTCAAATTGACTGATATCTTAACCATATCTAACCTAATCTGACCATTACCTAATAAAGCGAAAATTTGCTTTTTATCCTTTATTTTGTCAGATAAGTTACTATTACCTCTTTATTTCAGGGGTTTTCTTTTCATGAAGCATTAGCAATGCTTGAGGATGACGAAATAGAGGCTGAGGCAATTACTTTGCTACCCCCTGTTAATGCATGCGGTAATGTAACAGTTGAGGATTCGGGTGATGAGGCTCAGGTAGATATCAATAATTTGCCAGCGAGCCTTATGCAAACTGAGGTTGAGATAAATATCAAAAATGAATTGCCTGTAAAATTACAGGAAAATAAAAGAAAGAAATAAGATGTTTGGAGCTCAGAAGATGATTTGCCTCTTACTGAAGTTAGAGATAGGATTAGGAAAAGTATAAAAAGAAAAGGTGTTTATCGTTAGGTAGTGGCATGATAAGAATATGGTGACTTTTGACTCCACAGTAAGTGGGATTGGGCCAGTAAACTCGGTTAGACGATATTCTTAGAAAGAATTTTTTTTTACCGAAATTAAGATTTAGGCATATATGGGTTAATAAAATGGTTTGTCTCTTTTAAAAGCAAATAAAGGGAAGTTTTAAAGTAAGGTAGCAACACTGTCATATATATATATGATAATAGTGTGAAAAAATTGTATACAAAAGCATGTTTGCGCGAGTGAGAAAATAAATGCCTGTTTGGAAGCCAAGGATATCTCAAGCATATTATATTACCTGTTAGAAGGTCAATCAACCACTATTAATATTTGTTTTTGCTACAATTTGTTTTTGATATAAAACGTTTGGCAAAATCATAGGAAAAGCCGTTCCCGTCGGTCCACTGTCAAGGTATTTCTAGTGTTTACGTAATCAGGGACGTGGCACACGAGGGAAAAAGAAGTATATTTGCAAATTTAAAAAAAATGTGAATTAAAAGAAAAAAATACTGAGTGTTTCCGAAAATATGAGAAATTTAATATATCAAATGTGATATTTCTTTACGGCTTTTAAGGACATATATAGGGTGTTTTATTAAAAAGCCGAACCTTGTGTTGTAACGTTAAAATAAAATTCAAATGAAAAAATAGACCCGCCACTGAATTCTACATAAAAATCCTTAAAACCTCTTACTTACATTTTTTATCTCTAATATCAAGCGAGTTACAAGAGCCTTGCCAAATTATTAAAATTTAAAAATCACTTTGTATCTCCATAACTAATCAATTTGGCCATGATTAACTTTCATTATTAAATTTGTTTTAAAAATTTTTAGTTTTCGGTTTACCCTAAAGGTCAACGAAAAGGCGCCACCCTGCACATACCCTGTTTTTATTATTCCTCTCTCCATTAATTTTTCAATGTGGTAAAATAACGGAATTTGATAAAATTTAGGTAAAAGGTATCATCTAAATTACTTCTTGGCATAAAAACAATTCTACATGTCGAATACCACGGGGCCACTTATAAACTTTCTTTTTAATAGAAAAGGGTACGAGTCACGTAGAACCTTTTTCAATTTCCTACTCCACACTACTTTGTCTAGTCCGATATTTAAAAACAAAACAGTGTAGTAGTAGTAAGTAATCAAAAGCTTTTGAAAATAAGTTACCTGGCCCACCTTTCCATTTGAAACAATTAAAGCGAAGTAGTAATTCTTTTATAAACTCGTAGCTTCGCTTAAACCTGTGCATATGCTATCGTCTGATCAAATGAATGAGCTTTAATTAAAGCTTCTTTTATTTACATATATAACATTACCTGCCAGTTCTTGTTCCATACGCTCTTTACATTTATCTTTACCCAAAACCCTCTAAGTATCCTATAGAGATCCCCAATACCTTTACATTCTATTGATTTAAACCCCTAAGATCTTTAATAATGTCTGCCTATACAATAATTCTTGCCCAAAGAAGTCTTTGATGAGATTTGGTATTCAAATTAGTTTGGATGTAAAAGAGATTTTATGTTACAAGGTTCTTTAGTAAAAGAAGCCCAACATTTAAAGTACCTCGTTTATTTTGCAAGGCATTTATTAACCCTGAAGTATCAGGCACTTGAATGTTTTTGTAAAGATTTTCGGATAAATATGGGGTTCGTCAAGTCCTTTTATGAAAATTTGGGATTTAATTTCTTTATTTTACTACAGGTTTAATTATCTTTAAGAAACATAAAAAATACAATTTTAATTTAGATAAAAAATATGTTTTACTATCTCAATTGAAAATAGAAACGGGACGAACATTTTTACTTTTCCTTACGGCACAATCCTCCCCGGAAGGATTTTTGGTAATTATCTAGAAACCGGCCGCAACACCTGTTTTAACCAAATTTGGTATTCGGGGTTTTTGGGGCGCTGATCACGAACCTGTGTCACAATTTTTAGTCGAAAACGTTTCGTTTCCGAGATATACATCATCAAAGTTGGTATTTAAACTAACCTCATTTTCACTATATCCCCCTTCTTTTTGCATACAATTCTTAATTTTAAGTTAAAGTGGTACATAATATTTGATTTTCACCTTTTAAAACCCTATTTTTTTATGTATTTTACACCCTTTAACAAACTAAGAATTCTCATTCCCGGGATTGTAGCTCTAATATTTATAATTTTCATTGAAAACCGGCGTTAGCGCGGGGGTTTTAGAATGCGCGATCCGCCATTGTAGTGAGCATAGGTTTCAAATAATTTTTTTATACAGTATGTCCACAGATAATCTTTATAATAGGACAAATGGCCAAAAATTTAAATGTTTAAGAAAGTCGTGTATAGCAAATGCTTTTGCTTCTTAAAAAAAAATGATTTACGTTGAGAAATTTATTGTGTTTTGTACAGGAGCTCTAAGAAATATAAAAATGTGAAAATAAACCAAAACTATCAATATTTATTTAATAATTTAACAATATCTTAAATAAAAAAGCTTTTTAGAATTAAATAAGAATTTTATATCAAAAATTTTACATTTAATAAACCAAAATTTTTTATTTTTAAAACATAGTTTACACTTTTTTACGTAACATATTAATGTCAAGGTTTGTCAAATATACAGGGTGTTTTCTAATTGAATGTAAATATTGAAGAAGGTGATTTTTGAGATACAGAGTGTTAAAATTTCCAAAAAAATCTTTTTTTTAAATATCCCAACTATTCTTTACCCAATTTTGTTTTAATTTCGCAATATTAATAATGACATTAGCTGGTAATTTATCAATAACTTAATTACATTTAGTAAGTCCAGTGGCGTCTCTAGGGGCAACTGAAGGAATATTTCCAACAAACCAACGGTACGCTACTGACTGTGTAAATATGTGTAAAATTTTGGTGCTTTCTTTAGATTAAGCAAATAAACAAAGTGCTTTTATGTCTTCTAATTTTTTGTCTGTTTTTGTTTAGTTTACGAGAAAAAAATAAAATTAACTTAATTGCATATTTTTTGACCATAAAAGAAGCATTGCGGGTTCTTTTTCTTTTAAAAATTAGGTTTTATAATTTTTAATTGGCAATTATGTAACAAAAATAATAAATACTTATTTAAATAAGGTTTATATCTAGTATAACAGTTTTTTACTAAATAGTGAATTTTTTGATGTTTTGAAAATTTTAACACCCTGTATCTCAAAAGTTAAGACGTTTAGGACATACGTTCTTTTTAAAATTAACCCAAAACTCACCTCCTTCAATATTGACATTCAATTAGAAAACACCCTGTATTTAAATACAAAAATGTAAAACCAGGTAAATACTGTAAATAATGTGTAAAACATGATTTAATAAAACATGACACTAAAAACAAATTGGTTTATTTTTGTAAAATTACAGATATAAGATCCTAATTTTATTGTAAATTCCTTTTTTATTTGACATTTTGCTAAATTATTAAAAGTAAAGGCAGTTACGTCTTATTCCATTTTCATATTTTGGTAGTTTTTAAAACCCCTACAAAACAAAACAAATTTGTCAACGTGAATCTTGTTTTTAAAAAGCAAAAGCAGTTGTCAAACACGACTTTCTGAAACATTTAAATTTTTGATTCATTTGTCCTATTGTGATGTCCATCTGTGGACATACTGTATAATTAAAAATTTAAATCCTAGTGTAAATAATATTATTCGTCTAATTCTTATTTTCTAGTAATTAATAATTATTTATAAACTTTATTTAAATTTAAAAAAGAAATACATATTATTTAGTTTAACAATTCCACTATAAAAATAGAATGTATGTATTTTTCAGGATAAATTTAATGTGCTATCTTATACTTTTAAATTAAAAAAAACTTTATTAAATTTCATGAACATGCTTTAGCAACGAAAGCGGCCTAAATAATCCATATTTATTAAACCTAAAATAAAAAGCTGAAGAAAAACACTTTATAATTTTTCAGGTATCTACACCTTGCCTTTTTTGAAAAAAGCTGTATAAAGTCTTGTATAGAGCAAAAATGCTGGTATAAATTCTTTCAAACTCGTTTTTCATTCACAGAATGCCAAAACGACATTTTCAGGGAGAAATGCTCCACCCTATCTCTGTATGTTGCTTATATTCATATGGTTAGCACGTGCTATCCGCGGACGTACATAAATTGCCCCAACAAAAATTAAAAAGAAAAATCTGTCAGTGATAATTGTTAAAGTTGAGATACAAATTTAAAACACAATAACTTTAGTAACAATTTAAATTATTATGTTTTATTGAAAATAACAGGATAAAAATGGTTCTCAAAAGATCTAATTAAACTTTTTGTTGCAATAGGAAGTAGGGAGAAACCGGCCTAAAATAATATATTCGGGTAAAGTGACACACTTTATAACTTTTAAATCTTCCGCTTTAGCAGTGACCTCTTAACGTGTTGGAGAGTGTAATATAGTTATTTTAGTTAGTTTTAAAACTACCGAACCGGTGCGTGCCCGTGATGTTTTTTTGCACGACATTTTTAGTTCAATTTTCACTTCATCAACCGCAAAATAATTCTAATTAATTTAGATTTTATGTATTTTTGCAAATTTACATAGTTTTTTACAAATTTCGTAATTTTTTTATTTAAACATAATAATTTTGCCATGCTTATTTATCAATATGGTTACTATACGTATATTTATACTCTCAAAAGTTAAGCATGTTGGCTAAGTTATAGTTTTTAGATAAAATGACAACAGAAAATAAGAAAAAACTTATATAAACATATGTCCTACACGTCAAAAACTTTTTGTCTACTTTAACACCCCGTAGTTCAAAAACTAAGACGTTTAGGACACATGTTTATATGAAGTTTTTTCTTATTTTCTGTTGTAGAATCGCCTCGTAAAGTTTGTCGGTTGAGTTACTAGACACCCTGTATGTATGTAGGTAATTTGATTGAAATTGATGAAAACCTTGATGTCTATTGGTGGCTAAACGGTGAGGTTTATCGACTTTAATAAAGAGTACCTTATTTTTAAGTTTGTGATTGTCTATAAAATAGCACCCCCAGCTTTGCGATATCTGTCAAAATAAATAAAGTTATGATGTAAATAAATTTTAAGTTTTAGGTAAAGTGCCCTCTGACGGTATTTAAAAAAGTACTTTTGTCATAAAATTTTAGAGTCTGCAAAGCTCGATTTGTGTGCCAAATATCAACTGGATTGGTTAAAAAATAAATGCAATATGTCAAAAAAACCAAAATAAAAACTGATCTTTGACGGCTTGTAACTCGAACGAATGACATTTTGAAAAAATATATATATATATAAAGCTCTGCCCTTATTTTGTCACGTAGAATCACCCTCTTAAGTTTCGTGATCGATTTTTGAATCACCCTGTATACTACTAGCCCAGGGACTAATAGTGAACATATGAAAACAATTTTAATGGTAGGTAATTTTATGACAGTCCTGTTAAACAAATGCCAAATATAGGGAATGCTATAGACTGGGAGCCATGGAGAAATACCCAAATTTTGTGTAAGTGTGTATAAGTAGTACTTTTGAAATCTAAGTTTCTAAAATAATGTCCAATTTACTAGTATCCATATGCAAGAACTTACATCCACAAGTATATTAAAAGTAATTTCTATGGGCACAACGTTCGCATTTTAGTCACACATCCTTTTTGACCAGTGACATACGCTGAATTTTATCCGGACCTACCACAGTTTAACGCCTTTTCCTGTTTATGACAGGCGATGTGTCATTTTTTAGTTTATTTGGGCTATTTGCATGAGTTAACACGAGATCATTGCCGTTTAGTTGACAATTTATTGGAGATGTGGTGTCCTAACGCAGAACTTTAAATCACGTCTATATGACAGTGGAGAATTATTGTTAAATAGTTACATATACAAGCGCTTAGCTGCAGCCCCGTGTGTATCGATTTATAAGCTTTTGACAGACCGTGTTCGCTCCGATTTTATTTGTTGCCATCACATAACCGCAACTTTGGTGAAGTTTTTTGCAAAACTGTCACATTGGGGGACCATAGTTAGTTCTGGCTAGTTTTTTTAATTTGCTTTATTAAGGAATTAAAAAAATACTCGCCAGAACTAACCATAACATTGACAACTGAAACCTCCTATACAGGGTGTTATTTAATAAGTGTCCGATATTTCGAGAGTGATTTTCAAGTATTTTTAAGGTAAAAGTTCCTATGAACGTGTGGTCTAAGATGCTTCGCTTTCAAGATACAGGGTGTCAAAGTTTTATTTTTATTTATGTTTTTCTGCATAATTTCCTAAATAATGCCGATTTCCGAACGAAAATTGGTACCTGGGAGTTTTTGACATGAGAAATTTGAATTTGTTCTTAATTTAGCTCTTACTTGTGAGGGCGCTAGCCACATGTATATTCTCACTTTCAAAGGCTCATGACTTTTTGTACAACCCTGTATTTACATTTTTGTTAAAGAAATGGATTCCTTAGTCATTTTACGTAAAAAGGTACTCTTATTAGATGACGCTAGGAGCAACCGTTTTCGAAATATTTTAGTTTAAAATAATCGATGCATACGCTTAGTAATAAATATGCTAAGTAAAGACCGCTGAAAATGACGGTTTTATCAAGTATCGGTCTTTACTTAGCATATTTATTACTAAGCGTATGCATCGATTATTTCAAACTAAAATATTTCGAAACATTGCTCTAGCGTCATCTAATAAGAGTACCTTTTACGTAAAATGACTAAGAATCCATTTCTTTGTAACAAAAATGCAAATACAGGGTTGTACAAAAGTCATGAGCCTTTGAAAGT
Organism: Listronotus bonariensis; assembly: GCA_014170235.1. NCBI lineage: Eukaryota > Metazoa > Arthropoda > Insecta > Coleoptera > Curculionidae > Listronotus > Listronotus bonariensis. The sequence continues at coordinate 70,092 of JACEGR010004729.1, read as the reverse complement.
GAGAATATGCATATGGCTAGCGCCCTCTCAAGTAAGAGCAAATTGAGACAATTCAAATTTCTCATGTCAAAAACCCCGGTACCAATTGTTGAGATCGCATATTTAGGAAGTTATGCAGAAAAACATAAATAAAATAAAACTTTGACACCTGTATCTTGAAAGCGAAGCATCTTAGATCACGTTCATGACTTCATAAAAATACTTGAAAAATCGCTCTCTAAAATATCGGACACTTATTAACTAACACCCTGTATATTATTAAGTTTTTAGATTCTGCGTAAAATTACAAACATAATTTATGTATAATGTTCTATACCTAAGTCCAACCGTTTTTTGACTTATTTTAAATTCTATGTTAAAAATGACATTTGCAAGCCATTACATAACCATCAATTTCTTCAACAAAAGCCTTTAATATAAGTTGGGGTTAGGTTCCTTGTAAAGAAGAAACTTCTTTAGAAGTCTGTACCGATATTTTCACAATTAATAAATACAGAGTGGTCAAAAATAATCGGTAAAAATTATACACAACACAACAAAAACCTTAAAAGTCAATTTTTTTAATGGAAACTCCTATCTTTTATTACCTTATCCTATTAGGCCTTAAAAATAGGAAAAGTTTGTATAAGAATGTCTATTCCAAAATTTGTAGTTTTTGAAATATTAACGCCTTATTATTTATCCATTCTAACAATGCATTAAGGTACGGTAGGTACGGGGTAGTTGGCTGTGACGCTGAATTTTGTTGTCAAGGCCAACTAGAGAGCCAAACTAATTGTAAGCCCTACTTAAAAGCATTGTTAGAAAAGGCAAATATTAAATTTTAAAATTTCAAAAGCTATACATTTTTGGAATAGACATCCTATACAAACCTATCCTTATTTTTGATGCTTAATAGAATAAGGTAAAAAAGGTCCATTAAAAAAAATACTTTAAAAGTTTTTGTCGTAATAATTTTTAACGATTATTTTTGACTACTCTGTATTTATTAATTGTGATAATACCAATACAGTCTGCTAAAGTAGTTCTTTCTCTACTAGAAACCTAAACAGATCTTATAGCATTTTGTTTAGGAGAAAGTAATGGTTATGTAGTAGCTTGCAAAAGTCATTTTGACAGAAAATTTAAAATAAGTCAAAAACGGTTGGACTTAGGTATAGAACACAATACATAAACTAGGTTTAGAATTTTACGCAGAATCTAAAAAATAAATAATATATATGATGTCTATGCCAGTTCTAGACACTCATAGGTAATGAATAAGTATTTAGTGACTTTTTTTCGTGGCAATGAACATTACTGTGTTTTGGATAAATTAAAATGGACGAGATATTTCCAATATATATCCAAAGAATATATAAGAGTCCTGTGAAATCTGCATCGCCCTACGTAACATTTTATTTAAATTATATAAAAAAAAATTAAAACTCTATCTTGCATTAATTTATCTTTCTTTTTCCCCACTCTAAATTTCTTAACTCCTTAAAGTGAACTCAGAAAAATACCTATAAACAAGCAGCAACAGATCACCCAAATCTCCTATGTAAGTAAGGGAAAAACATTAAAAAGTCGACCTTAACAACGTTGTAACTCGTAAATAGTATAAGCTAAGATTCTGTAAGAAACACAAGAAAAGAGATTACTTTGTATCGTTATAAATGTCAAATTACCTGTTCTATATACGTTATAACCCACTTTCGGTCATGATCGACTCAATTGAACGGGAACCGAAGTTAAAAAGAAAAGGAACATTTTGTATGTCTTTTTTGCATTTATCTTTGTCTTTACTCTTTAAAATATATTTTCCTTCTCTAACAGAAACAGAAAAAACATCTATTAAACAATACGACTTTTGAAAGAGATAGGTATCCCTTTTTTTTCTCTATCTATATTTATAGATTTTTGCGGCTCCTAAGAAGTTGGAACCATCTAAGTTGCATCCTTGTTCAAGTACTCTTCAATGTCTTTTACTTGCTTACTGAAACCGAATAGTCATTAAGATTTTCATATTTTGTGGTTTTATCACGGTGTTTTATGTATTGCTATTTTTAACTGAAGTAGTAAGATTATGTTACATTCTGTCAAGGTGTATTATTAACAGTTCTCTTTACTTTCACATAAAAGTGCCAGAAGTGTGGTTTTCAACAGGGATCGTAATCAAGTAGCCTTCTGAGAAACTTCCTACGAGGGATGCTGAATACAATATATATTCTGTTTGCTCAAATTTTTGGACAATTTATTATTGGTGCTTTTACCTTAGTAGAGACCTATTGTAATTATTTATGATGCCATATTAAATAAAAAAACATTAAAATTTTAAATATTTTGTAATAATTCCGAAAAACAAAACTTCCTTAATCGGCAGTTAAGAGAGGAACTCCTGCTTTTCATTAGATACACCATGCAGGACCCTATTTACAAGACCCGTATCGCCTGCCTCACAGGAACTTATCAAAGTGGCTGTACTGGGTTCATAATGAATAACAGGAAAAAAGTTTGACCAATAGAACTCGATGATGATTTCAATAAATTATGCTTTTCAGAATGGTGTCAATAGGGATAAATAATTATCTTATTGATGAATAACAATAGTTGTTCTTATGAGCAGAAGCAAACCTATGCAGGTTCTGCCAGGAGGAGGAAGAAACCGCAGAACGCGTATGGTGTTACTGTGAAGCCCTTTGTCGTCTGCGGTTTGCAAGAGAAAGAGAAAAAAATAAACGTGACAAGATTTACCAAGGAGCCAGCTTCAAGCTTGTGGAGTCTGATGGATGATAGAGGATACCTACACAATAAACCTGAGCAGGCTGCCGTGATTTACAATCCACCTCCTAATCTAATCCAGTGGACCGGTTTAGATACTTTTATTAGTCCTGTGAGGCAAGAAAGAGCGTCAGTAAAGAGGGTCTTGGTGAAATAAATGAAAAGTGGGAGTTCTTCTCTAAACTGTCGAAAAAAAAAACCATTTTTTCGTACGCTGTGTTTAAAAGCAGTTAATAAGTTAGGTTTTTCTTAAAGAAAAAATTAAAACTCCCAAAAGAAAAATTTTATCGACCTTATAGAATTATAAAGCCAAGAAACCTTAATTTTCTGATAGATATCCTATACCGCAAGGGTCTTGAAATTTCTAAATATCAAATTCAAAGGAAAGCGATATATCCCGCATGCGGTTGGACATGTGTTTGGTTTCATGTTTCTCTTTGTTTTGACAAACTTTTTTCATTTGCTTTACTGAAGTGTGCAAATATTTACTTTTAATTTTTATCTTTATCCCTATGTTGTAAGAAGCTGTTTTATATCAATTGAGTTTTTATCGGACAAAATCAGGTACTACAAACAGTTATCAGATTTTTATGTTTTTATATTTTTTTAAAATTAAAAATTACACCAACCTAATGGTAGGTTTACATCTAACATTTATTGCATGATATTTATGTCAGATCAGAAATTCAGGTTAATGTAAACAATAAAAAATTTATATCGGATATAAATTTTTGACAACAACCACTTGACGATGGCTGAATACATTACGTGTGGAAGCCAAAAACCAAAAATAGAAAGAAAGAATAAATTTTTGAGCGTTTACATTAGCCAGAATTTCTGTCTGACATAACATACATACATACTTTAGTTAAAAAAACTTTTAAATACAATTCCAGTGCCATGAAAATGCCTGAATTAGAAAAAGCACACCATTAATTAAAGAGATCAGCAGTTTTGTATCTGTTGATTTAAAGTTTACAAGATACTGCCGTTTACCACATTTTGTTTATTCGGCAATTTTATAACATATTTTTAAATCCATTTTAAAAGGTTTTTTGAGTAACATTAACTTTAAGAATTTGTAAACGTAGCCGTGGTGCCTTTTCGTTGCCCTTGCAGGGTATAGCGAGAACTAAAAGCGAACAAATTTGATTGCGCAATCACGATTTTTAATTTTGAAACAAATTGGATGGTGAAAGTAAATCATGGCTAACTTAATTCGTTTTGGAGATACAGAGTTAAAACACAAAGGTAGGTTTTTAAATGGTACGCCCTGTTTATTTTATCATCAGTTAAAAAGTCCCCTTAAAAGCTTTAAGAAATACCATATCTGATATATATATATTTTTAATATATCCGAAAATATGGTCATTATTGGGGTCTTTCTTAACGAAACATTCTGTATTTTACAATAACCAAGCATGGTAGCTGAATTCTTACAGGTTATTATTTATTTTTACCGTCATTAATGAGCCACATGCTCATCCGAATTCTGCAAACCCGCAGACTGATGGGCGGCCAGTTTCCTTATGGTTTGTTGGCATAACAGTATGTTGCATACTTAACTTTTGCCATATACAACTAGATGGCGCATTTTTACCTACCACCTTTAACCTCTCAATGCCATGGCTGGTTATTTTTAAATTTTTTAGTGAGATGGCACCGGTTGTCTATAATTGTTAGTTCTGGGATACAGAAAGAATATTTATAGTCAATCGGGGCATCATCAAGGTGTCTACGACCTGAAGCGGCTATGACAAGTCTTAACGAAGACGAATTTTACCGTCATTAATGAGCCATATGCCCAAATAACTTTACTCTTATATATATATATATCAAGGTTCTAAAAAGGCCTTTCTCTTGGTGTTAAAATATACATGGTGCTCAAATAAAAAAACCTTGGTCAAATAAAAGTCAATGGAAAGAACTCTATAACTCCATAACAAATAAAGTTAACCATAATTTACTTTTACCAATAAATTTGTTTAAAAAATTGAAATCGAGATTGTGCAATCAGATTTGTTCCATCTCTTTTAGTTTTCGTTATACCCTGCAAGGTCATCGGAAAGGCGCCACCCTGTACATTTTGTTATTTTGACTATGAATCTCCAACAAATTAAAAATGTGTTAGTCGACTTTGGTGTCGCAGTTCTCATCTTCAATCATCTCAGAGACGGAGCCTGAATAATAAGCGATAAAATCGCATAAAACAGTGGTTTCTTTGAAAACCAGCTGCTTTCTTACGCGAAAAGATTTTTAATTGCCTTGTCTTTTCTGTTTTCATTTAATTAGTTTGCAAGCCCCACTTGCGACAAGCAAAGCAGTAATTATAACAAGTTTTATATTATACAGGACGATTTTTTAACTTTGCGAATTAAAAAAATATATTTTTTTAAAGCATATTTCAAGTGTACATGTGTATTCAAGCATATTCTTGGAAAGCTTAAAATTAATTCGTCAAAAAGTTTAGGAAATATGCGCATATTTGTTAAAATTTTTAAACTTTCAACAACAATTGGTTTTTAAAACTTTAATCTTTTTAAAGTCGATGAGAAAAAAATTTCGAAACAGCTGGATCGATCGACTTAAAGTATTCACACAATCTTCCCATTAACCTTGTATAGGTACTGATCAAAGAAATAAGAGCCCTGACAATAATTTGGATTTTTTTAAGGCACTTTAAAGTGTAAATTTTCATAAAAAAACGATTTTTTCCCTTTTTTTTTATTCATTTCTTTATTCTTCATTTCTTTTCATTTTGTTAAAAATTAAAATTTGGGCAATTCTTTGATCCTAACATATATTTATCTATCCTTAAAATATAGTTTTCGGGTTTTTGACTCTAAATAATTTTGACCCGAGCTATCTTGCTTACCAACAATTAAATTAAACACAGTTTTACGGAGGTACTTTTAGGAGATCCGCTATAGTAGTACGACAATACAATATTTTAAATAATTAATAGTTTAAAAAACTAAAAAAACACGCTTTTATATGCAACCGAACTAAAAATTAAAAATAATTTTTCATTAAAAAAATATTTTCACTTCATAGTAAAAAGCGTGGGGTGCTTAATATATTAAATGTTATAATTATTATATTTGCCAATATCTATGATGGAAAAGTTATGAAAAAATAGTAAAATGCACCCCACGCTTTTTACTATGAAGTGAAAATATTTTTTAATGAAAAATTATTTTTTAATTTTTAGTTCGGTTGCATATAAAAGCGTGTTTTTAGTTTTTAAACTATTAATTATTTTTCATTTTTAAGTTCGTTATATTGCACAAAATTCTTGATATAACAGTAAATTAGAACATACTAAATTAGTAAAATAAACAAAATATATACTTTGTTCATAGTCACTTTAACTGAAATTTAGCCGTGACAGCTGTTTCGTAGTACAACTACATTTTCAACGTTTGAAAATGTAGTTGTACCTACGAAACAGCTGTCACGGCTAAATTTCAATTAAAGTGACTATGATACAAAGTATATATTTTGTTTATTTTATTAATTTAATAATGTACGGTCACAAAGTAACGGACGAAACCATAAATTCTTTTAGAACATACTAATTAATTAAGCAGCAAAAGAAAATAACCAGCCCCCTATGAAATGACAATGGTAGCAAATTTTAAAATTTGCAAAAGATTACAACTCACTAAAAAATTTCTTCTTCATTAAGTAGCAAAGTTTCAAATTTTGCCAACAGATGGCACTCCAGGAAATGTTTGGACCGTTGTCAACACTTTGCAATCCACTAAAAAATTTCTTCCTCATTTAATAGCAAAGTTTGAAATTTTTCCAACAGATGGCATCCTAGGTGTTGTTTTTATAATATAATGGAATTTTTTCCTGGCGATTAAAAAAAAGATAAAGGGATACTGTTTGCAGATTATTGCATTGTCATGGGTCCTTAATACGTGTGCAAAGTTTCAAAGAAATCGAATAGCTGGAAGTTGGTTAAAATTAGGCTCAAAGATTCCGTTACATAGGCAGCCAGATGGATAGATTGATAGATAGATAGATAGTTACAACCCAAGTTAATAAAAAAGCGTGTTAAAAATGAACTCCGGAATCTTAAAAGACATTAAATTTTCTATTTACATGTTTTCCCTTTTATTTTTGTAATAAAATGTCTTTTTATAAAAAAAGCACAAAAAACTTCTTTCTTGTTACAAGTGGGATTAATTATTAAGAAATAGACAAAAAGTAAGTTTATATAAAATTCGACATTGATAGAAATTTTGCAACACGCTAATGCGGCACAGACCAGACATTGGGCCGGCTTGACGACAAGCCGGCAACCATTGTGTGGACGTGAGTAGTTCGTCCACATTCGTCTTGATTTGGCCCAACTTTTCTCGAGGTCCGCTAGCTTACAAATAGTTTCTTAAACGTTTCGATCAAATAGTTTGGCCTCAACTTCGCCCAATGTGGCGGCGGCAGCATAACACATTAACTCCCTTATTTTTATAGTGAAAGCGTACAAACAAAGTAAAAAACAGTTAGCTTGTATATTATATTATGGTGTATCTTAGGGTATACAAAGTCTACAAAGCCATATAACAAGATCTTTTTAAATGGGACACGCTATAGGTGTCTTGGATACTATGGCAAATAAAATGAGCTTTTACAGAGCTTTAAAATACCGTATATAATGTATCTGTCTTTAATACTTGTGGAAATAATGCCATGCAATTATTTTCCAATTTTCATTAAATCTACAGAAGTACCTCTTTAAATAAACCTTAGATATGATAAGTGATATACGGGGTGATATCAATTTTCTATGATAGCATTTTTATTTTTGTCGTTAAAAATAAATTAAAATATTTGTTTGTTAATTCCTTTTTCTTTGTTTAGCCGAGTCTCCTAAGGATACATTTCTCCTAGTGGTGGTTATATAAAAACAGATCTTTTCACATTATTTTTTGTGTCTTGAATGAATTTGGGAGATTACCATATATTCTAAGACATCATGTGTTTACTAGCAAACAAATGAGCACAAAGTGTGCTTTTTTGGAATATTGGGATAATAAATGCAAACGGTTTTTTTCAAATAAATTAAAACCCAAAATTGAGACAGAGAGGAGAAGGGTAAATATATTTGTAATAAGAAAATAAGCAACGTTGTAAAAAATTGTTATATTTTGTAAAAGAAAATAACAGTTATTAAAAAATAGTAACAATTAACAAAGTTAATCCTGGTAACTAATAAATGTTTTTAGTAAGAGTCTGTTTTTAAATAGCAATACTATTTCGTTGTTTTAGAATAAGAAATTAACTCCAGGTTAGAGCAAAATAAATTATGCCATCCAAAATGATCTCTAAATAATCCCCAAAGTATTCATTATTTGTTTCGTTACATCTTTAAAATGGCAGTAATGAGGTATTTGATAATTACTCTAGAAGAGAGAACAAGACCTAACTGTCATTCTAAAACTATTTATTTCAGAACAGGTATTTCCAGATGCAATGTTGTTTCGTAAAGAAGATTTATTGTCAAAAGAAGCATCATAAATTTTGTGAAACCTTAAAAGTTTTTGTATAAAATTTTTATATACAGGAGTGGCTGTCTACACTGTGTGGCCCTATTTTAATCCCAAATAAATTTAGTACAATTAAAGTATAATATTTGTCCTAAAGATATCTGCGATCAAAATGAGTTAAAATATGGACGGCCACACATGTCATATTATGTCTTCGTTTTTATACCTTTTATTAACAATCGAACGTAACTATGGTAACAATAACGACAAATCTTAACTTGTCAATGTCTCGAAGTTTACACCACAAAAGTCGAATCTATACTACTACTCAACGGAGCTTTTCATCGCCCTTTTAGAGTATGGTGGAAGAGTTAAGAATGATCTCGAATTTTGGAGAAATATCGCGAAAATTCCATAGTACAGGATGGATAAAAGTCCTCAACGGATAATTCGAGCGATTAATGATCTTTAAATAATCCCCAAAGTATTCAGTATTTATTTCGTTACATCTTTAAAATGGCAGCAGCATTAATGAGGTGTTTGATAGTTACTCTAGAAAAAGAACAAGACAACTGTCATTCTAAAACTATTTATTTCCTAGCAATTATTTCCAGATGCAATGTTGTTTCGTAAAGAAGATTTATTGTCAAAAAGAAGCATCATAAATTTTGTAGAAACCTTTAAAGTTTTTGTATAAAATTTCTATATACAGGGTTGGCTGTCTACGCTGTGGTCTATTTTAATCCCGAATAAATTTAAAACAACTAAGAGTGTAATATTTGTCCTAAAGTTATCTGCGATCAACATGAGTTCGTTAAATTATGGACGGCCACCCGTATAATAATTCTTAACTTTTTACTCACCATGGTATAATTATTTAGTCCGGCAAAGAATAGACATAAAAATAGGGCTAACCTAGAGCCCAGCAATTAGGCACAGACCTTAAATTTAAGATTATAAATAATATGTCAAAAGTCCCCATCGATCCACATGTCTGCTAAAAGTTATCCGGGGTCAAGGGTGATTTTTATTCATAACGATAATTGTTATTGCAAAAATAGTCGAAACCAAAAGTTGTAACTCATTAAATTTTCTACAAAAATGTTCTAATATTTTTTTTTTTGCTATAAGTTACCATTTCAGAGATGTCGTAATCCCAAAAAGTTGGAAAAGTCCTATTTTTGCACACATATTTCGGTTTCTAACCCATAAAAGAAATATTGTGACAGTACATTTTTATTAATAAAATTATTCATAACAAGCTAAAACTGGATTGATGTTTAAACACCCTGTATCTACACAATCATTCACTTTTGGACTAAGGTAAATTAGGTGAGATCGTGATATTTTAGACTTAAAAAGTAAAAACATTTTTCCGCAACTTTCGCAGCATCCTGTATTAAGGTTGGGGTCTATACAGGGTGTCTCACAACTTATCCAACAAACTTTAAGGGCTAATTCTACAATAAAAAATATGAAAAAAACCTTTACCGTTTTCCTGAACTATAGGGTTTTAAAATTTTTAAAAATATTGTGTTTTTATAATAACTTTTATACTAATTTAGATATTAAAAAAATAAATGATGCCCCTATGACCCACCAAAAGACATTTTTTGGCATACAATAAAAAAAATAATTTTTACCAGTGTCGTTCATTAGGGGTTTAGGGTAAATATTTTTAAGAAAAAATGGTACATCCAGTGGGCATGTTGAATAATTTTTAAAATGCCCATTTAGTTTGACACAAATTTGATATCTTGACTTTTTTCATTTGATGCACGGTTTTCGCGTAAATAGATAATAATCGTTTCCCGGCATGATCAAATCCCTATCTAATTAACGAATAAATATCGAAGGTTATTTTTCACTGTAGAATTTGATATTATTCATACGAAATGACCGTGCCGAGGAATGGTTTTTATTTATTTACGCGAAAACCGTGTATCAAATGAAAAAAGTTAAGAGATAAAATTTGTGTCAAACTAAATGTGCATTTTAAAAAGTATTTTTATTTTAGAAAAATGCATTGGCGTACCATTTTTTCTTAAAAATATTTACCCTAAACCCAATGCCAAGAAACGAATTTTGGTGCATAGAGGCGTCTCTTAAATTTTTTAAAAATATCTAAATAGGCATAAAAAGTTAAGTTGTAAAAAGCCCTGTATATTATGTTAAAAAATAAACCGTGAACTGAAGAACAGTGATATTACTGTATTACTTATCGCTAGATGTTTTAAGTAGTGTTTGATATCAGGAATTAGTGCAATGTACATTAAGCTAAAACTGTTTAAACCCTTAAAAAGTATGAGTTTAACCTCCAGTAATATCTTAAAGCCCACGGTGCCCCTGGTTTAAAAACTACAATGAAATAAACCTAAGGTTAAAGCAATAAATTGGTGAAGCTTAGTGAGTACGGCGGTAAACTTATAGGTACTTTCTTCTAGAGATTCAGCACCCAATTAGTTTTATAAACATTTTTTTACAAAAAGCAAATATTTTTATTTTTATAATATCAGCTACTTCATTATTTCTGCTATGTGAACCGAAAGAACTCCCTTTCTTTGTTTCAGATATGAACTCGTAACGCATTTTCCATTTTCATTAAAAAGGACCGACCAACAGAGCGGAAAAATCAGAGAAGCTCAAAAGGGAAAATGAAAAACGTAGTGACGATTTTTTACGTTTCCTTTCTGCTGTTGTTTGTCGACGTGGAAAGTATAGACCCTTGTAAGTATTAAAATACTTCCTACTAATAGTTATTTTTCTAAAAATTGGGGAATTATTATTTTTTCTGTAAAAGTTAACAAATAAATATTTTTGAAACATAAATGAAATTTATTTTTGGTACAGTAGGTGGGTAACGTATTTATTTTTTTTTTAATCATTCCTAAAACATTAGGTTTCCACCCGCATATTTTTTGATAATGTGATTAAATAAGGTATAGAAAGTTTTCAAAAATGTTTATTTTTTCGCTAAAGTATCACAATCTTTGGACAAGCAGAAGCTTGCAGAGGAGTAGTAGTTAAAAATATCGGTGGTGCATGGCCAGACTGGCCATAGGATATTCTGTGTATATTTTAATACCTTAAAGTATTGGCTTTCTATTGATTTTACAACAAAATTGTATTAGACTAATTTAAAGATGTTGATAAGATGAGGTTACACATTAAATGTCGTTATTTTTTAATAGACCAATTTTAGGTTACTTAAAAAAAATATTTGTAAAATTATTGCATACCTAATATACAGTGTGTCGCAGGATAGGTGTTACAAGAGGACAAATGGACCAAAAATTTTGAAATTTTCAAACGTCCTTTTGAGAAAATCAGTCGCATGTTCCAAAACTACTAAACACAAAATTTTACTGAAATTGGTAATGGGTGAGTTATAACTAAAAATATGAAAAATGACCAAGAATAAAGTACCTTTATTTTTAAAAATAGGACAAAATTGAATAAGTAAATGTTGTAGAGAATTAAATTTTATTTCAAAATATAAAGTTAAGGAATTTAGGTTAAAAAAATATTTTCGTCATTTTTTAACATTATGCATTCACAGTTTTTAAAATACTTGCTAAGCAGTGAATTTTTTAAAAATTTAAAATTATTTAATTTTATTTAAAATTTTGTTTTGCTTGCTTAATATTTAGGTTGTAACGCGTGATGTAAAAAATTGACAACTACATTTTTTCTACTCTTATGCTTTGACTTTAAATATTGATATAAAATTTAATTCTCTGCAACATTTACTTATAGAATTTTGTTCTATTTTTAAAAATAAAAGTAGTTAGGTCCTGGGCATTTTTCATATTTTTAGTTATAACTCACCCTGTATATTACCAATTAGAATAAAATTTTGTATTTATTAGTTTTGGGCCATGCAACCAGTTTTCCCAAAATATCGTTTTAAAATTCCAAAATTTTTGGTCCATTTGTCCTCTTGTAACACCTATCCTGGAACACACTGTATACCTTAATGAATCCACCACTAATAAATTAAATGTCTTGTAAAGTTTTATATTAAAATTTTACTTTCTTTTAGTTATTCGTAATCATTATTATACAGGGTGATTCAAAAATCGTTCACAAAACTAAAGGGGGTGATTCTACTTGACAAAATAAGGGTAGAGCTTCATATAAATTGTTTTTAAAATGTCATTCGTTTTTAAGTTACAAGCCGTCAAAGTTAAAGTTTTTATTTTTTAAATTACTTGCTTACAGAAAAACCGATTTGACTAATATTTAAAACCTAGACTAAATCGTCTGCGTTTCATCATTCTAGTAACAATTCATATTGATTTTTTGCCGCTAGAGGGCACTTAACCTATATTGAAAATTGTTTTTTTGTCATAACTTCTTTGTGTTGACAGCTACAGTAAATTTTGGCATGTTTTCTGAAAGACTGATGCCAGGCCTTTAAAAAAGGTGCTCTTTATTTACATTGCTAAACCCAACGGTTTAGACCTAAATCACCCTTATAAATTAAGTGGTAAATTTACTTTTCTCATTTCATTACCACCAGCTACCAAGTAAATAGCTATCAAATTATACTAAAGCTGTCCGTGTAAAATAAAATACGACTTTTTAACTATTTAATTTATAAATTTAAAAATAACTAATAATGGCTAATCAGTAAATATTCATAGTATATGGATTATTCCGATACACATTTAATTGCTAAAAATTAATGAAACAGTACTAAACAAACTAAAAAAGATTTTTAAAATGACCCCCATTTCTTCAATACATTTCCTAAGGCTCTTCAAAAAATGTCACCTAACTCGATGAAAAATTTCTGGTGTTTCTTTAATAATTTGGCATTTTTCGATTATCCTGAAGCGAAGATCCTCGACATTAATTACTGGAGTATCGTACACCAATTGTTTCAAATGACCCCATAGGATTAAGGTATGGTGACCTCGCTGCCCATGCCAATGATCCACTTCGTTCTATCCATCGCTCAGGATACGTTGTATTCAAATACTGCCGGACACGTATACTAAAGTGGGGCGGAGCTCCGTCTTGGAAGATCCACATGTTGGCCCTTACTTCCAATGGCACATCTTCCAGATACAATGGGAGACGATTTTGGATAAAACCTAAGTATACTTGGGCCATTAAAGAAATAAGGACCAATAAGGCAATCTCCTATAATCCCTGCCCACATATTCAGTGAAAATCTACGCTGATGTTTCGTTTTTACCACATTGTTTAGGTTCTCGTAACCATATGTGTGCATGTTGTGTAGATTTGTTTTGCCATCACGAGTGGAACCAGCTTCGTCAGTGAATAATATAAGGCCAATTAATCGATTATTGTGTTCATACTTAGCTAGGATCTGATTGCACATTTCCAACTGTCTCGGCCGATTATCGTCATAAAGAGCCTGCACCTTTTGTGAATAAAACAGGTAGAGTTGTTTTTCTCTTAGTACCCTCCATGAACTAGCGTGACAGAGCCGCACTTCATTCCCAATTTTTCTAGTACTAGTACCGGGATTATCTTTAATAATTATAGGCACTCATTCTTCTTGTTGCACGTTTCTAGCAGTTCTAGGTCTTCCCCTATTTCCATTATAACTTTTAAAGGAACCACGTTCCGCAAGCCTTCTGTGCACACTGGAAAATGTTTGAGCATAAGGGATATTTCTTTCCGGATAACTCTCCATATAATATCTTCTTGCCAACTCTGCATTACCATTTGCTTTTCCATAACAATAATGGATATCACAATATTCGATATTTGAATATTGTTGAGTAGCCATTATTAGTTATTTTAAGATATAAATTAAATAGTTTAAAAAGCAAATTTATTTGATGTTAAACTGACAGCTTTAGTATACTTTGATAGCTATCTACCTGGTAGCTGGTGGTAACGAAATGAGAAAAGTAAATTTTGTAAATTTACTACTTAATTTTAAGTCTGATTTACCTCTAAACCGTTGGGTTTAGCGATGTAAATAAAGAGCATCTTTTTTAATGGCCTGCTATCAGTCTTTCAGAAAGTATGCCAAAAACTACTGTAGCTGTCAACAATAAACAGTTATGACAAGAATTGTCAATGTAGGTAAAGTGCCCTCTAGCGGCACACAATCAATGTGAATTGTTACTAAAATGATGAAGCGCAGACGACTTAGCCTATCTTTCAAATATTAGTCAAATCGGTTTTTCTGTGAGCAGGCAATTCAAAAAACAAAAAATAAAAACTTGAACTTTGACGGCTTGTAACTCGAAAACGAATGACATTTTGAAAAAAAAATTATATTAAGCTCTACCCTTATTTTGTCAAGTAGAATCTCCCCCTTAAGTTTCGTGATCGATTTTTGAATCACCCTTATAATATTTATTACTAGTTGATTCACTACGGTCTACGTCAGGTATACAAATAGTTAAATAACTTTTATTTGGCTTACCTATTAGAAAATAACGAAATTTAGTGTGTAAGCTTATCTTATCAACATCTTTAAAATAGTCTAGGAGAGCCAATATTTGAAGGTATCAAAATTTACACGAGATTTCCTAAGGTCAGTCTGGCGATGAACCAACCTTAACCCTTAAGAAGGCGCGCGGAAGTCAAATTGACTCCCAGCGTTGTCATTTTTGTAATAACGTTGAGATTTTTCACCATTAGAAAACAAATCTCTAGATACCTTGTTAAAACCTCGTTAGGTATATGCTAATAACAAAAAAACAACACCATTCATTCAAAAAATTCACGTTTTACGTTACAGTGTTTAGCAATATGTATATCAAACTGCGGGAGGTTTAGGGAGTCGGAACAAATGTAATATTTGTCTTTGACAAAAAAACAATAAGATATCAAACTTTTGTGTGAAATAGAAACAGCCATAATGTGCAAATATCATACGAAAACAATTTGTGAGCAGTACCTTGCTCTAAGACAACAAGAAAGAAGGAACAGATTTAAAATAAACTTTCACTCCATTTGGTATTATAAATATTTTAAATATTTTTTTATCAAGAAGAATTATGTGTTTTTAGTTTCATTTATGTTTTTTAGGCAAAATGTAAAAGTTCTGTTAGAAATAAATGTAATAAAAAAGAATATACTTTTTTTTATTATAATAATAAGCGTCCAGCTAGGATAACCATTTTGGGGCTCATATAATTTATTTTAATTAATTTATCTAAACTTAGACAAAGTGTAAAGGGTACTAATAAATAAACAAATTTATTTTTTTGCTTTTCACGCATTTTCGTCCCATAATCAGCTTTTAAAAAATAATGACAGTGTTCAATTAAAATTACATTTTTCTACGACTACTTGTGAAAATAGCAAATATCACACAGATTTCATGCATAGAAAATGCGTTATATCATACTAGTGTTGCAAAGTACTTTACAGCACTCGTATGATAAATATTAGGATGTCATTCTAAAAACTGCTATTGGTTTTGCAAGTGACATATTTATTGTAGTGACAGTAAAAAAACTTTTACTTACCTTAAACAGAAGAACCCAAATTAGCGAAAATCATCTTATTAACCTTAAGTTACTACGTGTACTCAAACAACTAGTTATTATTTTTTTAAATTCCTTAATTAAACCTGAGGCAAATACACACCTAACCAAACCATACAATTTTTAATAAGTGAGGGTCTTTTTAAATTCCAAAATGATAAAAGTTATAAAATGCTTCTACGTAGGTGATTTTCGATGTAAAAATATTATTAAAACAGTATAATATAGCAGTGAGGAAAAGTACATATCACACTAGTGTTACAAAGTAAAAATCACCCTAGTGTTGCAAAGTTCTCAATTGTTTTTTATTTTTTCTGTAAAGACAAACTTAATTTTTTTTTGGTGAATAATTTGTGGTCGTTCGAAAAATAGTGTACAGTAGTCGTGTGAAAATTACTTTCTTACACTCGTGTGAAATTAGTAATTTTCCAATGTAATATACTATTTGATACTATTAAATGTTTTAATAAGAGAATTTTTTTTTCCTGGCAACTTTTTTATTTAACTTATTTACATATTGAAAGGACATGCTTTTAAACTAAAATACAATTTAGTAGTTTATTAAAAAATTAAAGGAAAAGTGATTATTGGATGTTTACGGTTGGGGGTCAATTTGACCCCACGCGCCTACTTACGTCAATAAAAAGGCACGCGCCTACCTAAGGGTTAAACAACATCGAGAATAAGAATAAAGATAACTACACACAAAATTTTTAGGATCCTAAAAATAACTCCTTCAGAACCCTTGTTATTTTGGAAAATGAGAACAACGACAACTTTTTTAATTTACCTGCAAAACTGCAACCCACCAACCCAACCCAAAGATCCCCAGCTCCCCAAAGCTCCTTAGCGCTTCACATATCAAATTTTTATGCGTCCATTTGGGATATTTTTGGCTGATCTTCGAAAATAACTTACAAATTTAAATGGACGTTTAGGACATATGTTTTTTTTTATTTATTTCTTTCAAAGAATACGTTCCCAAATTTTCTCCTAATATAAGAAAAACACCCTGTATAAATTAGGATTTAAATAATATTTAAACCACACATCATTGACAATATTTTTGGTAATCTCAGCTAATGCGTATCGTTATACCATTTATTTGTTTCAGCACAATGCATAGCTCCACTTGGTATGGAAAATGGATTGATAAAGGATAGGGATATTACAGCTAGTTCTTCTTTGATCACGGAAATGTAGGCCCTCATCATGGAAGGTAGATATCATTTTATGTTAGATAAAGTAAAAAAAACTTTGGAAAAATTATTTATTAAATGAAAGGGCAAGCAACAAGCTAACGTCTTACTGACGTCACTTTTAAGTCATTTTTGGTCATATTTGCTCAGCAAAGACGTTATAAGATGACGACAAAATGACCTTAAATTGACCTCCCTAAGTCACAGACAAAAGACGTCCCGTTAATGACGTCTTTAAGATGACGAAAAATTGACGCATATAATTTTTTTAAAAGCTACAATGATCCGGTATTTTATTTGAAAATTGAAATAGAAAAAACTCCTTACTGCTTTCAATTTCCTTGCACTGCAAGGTCACATCTCTCGGGACAATGTCCTACCTGGAGATGCAGATTTTTACACTAGCCGAAAATGTTTCTTTCAAAGCTAGTCAACCGCAGATCGGTCTCGGACGAAGATGTTAAATAAACATAATAGTTTGTTGTCCCTTACGCCATCTATCGGTAGAGTTTTTATCTATTTCAATTTTGTAAAATTATTAGTCTTATTTTTTTTGTCATATGATATTTCGGTTGGATTTTGACACAAATCATATAATGTCACAAAATTTTTCAGGCAGGGCTTTCTAAACATGACGTCATTAGATTTTTATGTGCTAGTATGACAAAAAAATGACGTCAAAAAGACGTCACTTCAACAACGTCATTAAAATGACGTCATAATTTTGGTCTGATGACGTCTTATGACCAAAAATGACTTAAAAATGACGTCATAATGACGTCAGCTTGCTGCTTGGAAAATTGCTTTTGGCAAAACTAATTTTAGTGCTAATCGTAAGCAGGAGTTGTAACTCTTTTAGCTTTATGTAGTTCAGAGCTTCCACTCTTCTTGACCAGTAGCCATGATGATGGTTTGGCTCAAAAAGCTTTTATGGAATATTTTGGATTAAAATAAATTCTGCACAAAAAAACAGTTTTTTTTTAATTTATTAAAGTTGGTTAATTTTTCAGAATAAGGAACGAATTAAATGGAGGTGCTTGGTGTCCCCAAAGTCAAGCAACTTCAGAGACCAAGGAATGGATAGAGATAGATTTACACTCAGTCCATATGATAATTGCTACCGAAGTTCAAGGAAGATTTGGAAATGGACAAGGAGTGGAGTTTGCTGATGCATATAAATTGGAATATTACAGGTAAAAATATGCATAAAAATATGGGTTCAAAGTTGAGTCATAGGACCTAATAAAAAGAAGGTAATCCACAGAAAATCGTCTCTAGAAAAGTTTTTACATAAAGCGGTTATTAACGAATATATTAAGAAACATTTATACTAAGTGATATTTTAAGAATTTCGGACTTTCAGTGTCTTTATTTTTTACTATTTTTTAAATTAATCACATAACGTTTCGGACAGTACTATCTCTGTCCATTTTCAAGTTTAAACTGAAAGCGGACAGAGATAGGACAGTCCAAAATGTTGGGTAAATAATAAAAATAAATAAATAAATAAATTAATAAACAAATAAATAAATAAAGACAATGGAACGAAATTCTTTAAATATCACTACTGAATCGTGGTCCACCACATTCAGACATATTTATACTAAGTGTTATACAGGATGTCAAAAGTTTAATCTGGTTTTAGTTATAAAAAATAACTTTGTTTATAATAGGTTAACTCCCACGTTATTCCTCTAGAGGGGTAAACACTTAAAGTTGATTTGATTAGACGTTTTGGTGATATCTGGAATATAATAATTTACTGTTCTTTATGGCCAGATCTAAGCTATATAGGGTATTTCAGATTAAGATCGCTAATTTGTTAAATCCTAGGATGAAATTAGGAAAAACGTTATTATAAATATGTCATAGTCCTAACTTTTCAGATACAGAGTGGTACCACCCTATACCTCATAAGTTAAGCCCATTAAAGATACATTTACATAAACTCTTCTTCTTAAACTCACCTAAGAGCATTTACATTCTAGAAGATCAGCATCTTGTTCTGTATAGTTTAGACCTAGCAATACAGGATATTTTTTAAAACCTCGATATCTGAAAAACAGTTGCTTAAATCTAGTTTTCGGTTTTAGTTTGTGCAATATATCGCAGGAAGCGCATTCTATCGCTTACAATAAAATGCTGATTCTAACTTTTTACTTCCCAAAACTCTCTCTAGTCAAATATTGCGACATAAACATATTATTAACAAAATTGGCTTTAAAACCAAAGCAAGATTAAATATAAACACATTTTTTTCTCGAAATCGTCCACTTTTCGACTTAGGTAAGTTGAATTAGTTCCTTATATTTTAGCATTAAGAATTTGTATCATCATTTTTCCACCTCTGAAGTACCCTTAGTAAACAAGGTTTGGCAAATTTGCTTACCTTTATAGTACGAGATCCCGCTGCAAAAGTACTACGTTCCTTTTTTTTTAAATAAAACATCATCCACATTATAACAATGTATGTAAAGAATTCTAAAATCCATGGCAGCCTATGAAAAAATGGCCGCAAGTATTGCGCAGCCAGGTATAAACAGGTAATATTTTAATGTATGTATTACGTTCATACCGTACACGCATGTTTTTTATATCAAATTACAGATATTTTTTTTTATATATAATGATATACGACTGCATAGAACTTGCGGCCATTTTTTCATAGGCAGCCATGGATTTTAGAATACTTTACATACATTGCTATGTTCTGGATAATGTTTTATTAAAAAAAAAAGACAAATGAATGTAGTAATTTTGAAACGGGATCTTAGACTATTATAGGTTTTGCAAGATGTTAAATTGGCTTAGGGGATGCCGTAGCACGTTAAATGAGCTAAAACGCAATTCGCTGCTGTTTTTAAAATATTTGTTTGGGAAAAAAGTTGTATATTAAAAAGTTTCTTAAAATGATCCAAAGATTATCGGAAAGTTGGGTATTTTTAAGGTTTTGTAATTTTGGGAAATTTAATGTGTTAAATATTACCATTACCATTACCAAAAACAATTAACTTTCCGATAATCTTTGGATCATTTTAAGAAACTTTTCTATGTACAACTTTTCTCAAAACAAATATTTAAAAAACGGCATCGAATCGCGTTTTAGCTAATTTAACGTGCTACGGCATCCTCTTAATTATGAAAAAAACGTACATAAATATATAAATAGTTCAAAATAAGTGAAACATGTACAGTTAAAAATAAAAGAGTGACACATTAATTTTTTTGTAGAGCAAGACTAAATAAATGGATCAGATACAGAACCCGAACCAACGAAGATCAACTTAAAGGAAATGTAAATACATATCTAGAAGAAAAAACTGTTTTGGATCCACCCATATGGGCGAGCAAAATTCGATTTCTCCCATACAGTTCGTATAAAAGAACTGTTTGTATGAGAGTTGAAGTGTATGGTTGTAGATGGACAGATGGCATCGTGAGCTATTCAATGCCTCAGGGAGATAAAAGGGGAACCAGTTGGGAGTTTTATGATTTTTCGTATGATGGACATTGGGATGGAGAAAAGTTAAAGTATGGTAAGTTGTATGAGAATAAGTAATTTTTAGAAGATATACAGGGTCATCCAAATTAATGTTTGCCTAGGTAGGTCCTAGGTAATTCCTACTGAAATCCTTGAAATAAACGATCGGGATTAAGCAATTGTGCAGGATCAAAAAATAAATCATATCCTTTTTTTTAATTGAAATAAGGTGGTTTTGGTCAAACCAATTACACTTTACTAAATAAACGAAATAATTCAACATTGAATCCGGATTGAGGTATTGCGTTTAACATTACTTTGGTTTTCGGTTAAGTGCCAAAGATCAGCTGGTAAAATTGTTTGGTTGACAATCATCATATTGTTTTCAAACTTTTATTATGTTAAAATTTAAAATGTATTTTTTACATTTAAAAAAGTCAATTACTTACCTAATATAAAATTTTGGCATAGTTTTCTTATTTTACATTGTTTATATTTTATTTTAGAAATGTATATTAAATAAATGTGTCATCCGCCTGCGCAAAATAAATCATGTTCGAAATTAACAGGTTAGATTTAAAATTTAAAAAATGAGGCCGCTGAATTTTCTATCCAGATAGATCCCGCCTCCCCGAAGTAATTGGTATTAGTTAAAATTTATTTTGTTTTAAATGACCAACTAGTAATTTGAACGTCCCACCGTAGTAACTTATAATAACTGTAATTTATTTTAAAGTTTTTACTTTAGTTTTGTAGAATGTAGACCTACGAAATTTCAATACTTTTGTTAACACTTTTTACTTTTAGTCAATACTTTAAAAGCAGAAAACCAGTTATAAAACAAAACACTTTTTACTTTTCCAGTACACTAAAGCATTTGTTTTATTAAATGGTAAAAATAGGATTATGTATGTTATTACTAAATTGTATATGCACAGTTAGTGAAAATTGCCACAATTATTAAATATCTTTAACTATTTATATATATATGACCCAATACACTTTCAGCAAAGAGAAAATTATTAAATGTAAGCCAAACTGGAAACATTTGCCTGTTTAATTCCATAGGTCCAAGAACTCTCAAATACCGAATTTTGTAAAGGCAGCTTTAGCAGTTTTGGAGATATTTAAGAAAGTGCAATGGTTTGTAAAGGACACCAATAGTAAACAGTTAATGGTTTATTTTTTTTTACTTCTTAGTGCTGCTTTTCTTTACCGACTATCACTCACTTACTTCCACTTACAGGAATCATCAAAAGTCAGTAATTTTAAACATTATTATTTAAAAAAAAACATCCATTCAATAATATCTTCAATTTTAAAAACAATTATTGTAAGAAAAGTATGGTTCTTAATAAATAAAATACTCACTCTAACTACGATCGGAATAGGGAATACGTGTTAAATGTACGATTTTCGATTGCAAATGTTTCGAAATTTAGCACTGCAAGGACTATTAATAAAAAGCCTCCATATAATAGACCTTTAAGAGTATGTTTACTCCAAAATTGAAAGATATTGTAAGAAAAGTGTTTTACCATGTGAACGTCTCGCAATTGTAAAGCTACATTTATAAAGTTAAACTTTGTTTATCAGTAAGTAAAATAATGATGTTACAGGTTTGGGTCAGCTAGTCGATAGCCAGTTTGCCCCAGATGACTTTAAGCTCTCTTTTCAAGACCAAAACACCCAGGGCTGGATAGGATGGAAAAACGACACCAGAGAAAACAAACCTATAGAAATAAACTTTGAGTTTGACAGAGTTCGCGAGTTCTCGACGCTGCATATTTTCACAAACAACCAATTTACTCGCGATGTGCAAGTGTTCAGTGTCGCCAAAGTGTTTTTCAGTGTCGGTGGTAAAAAATTTAAAGGCAAACCAATAACTTACGAATATATTGAGGATAGAATTTTCGAAAGCTCTCGCAACGTTTCGATTAAACTGCATCATCGCGTCGGGCGATTTGTGAAGCTGCAGCTTTACTTTGCCGCGCAGTGGATTTTGATTAGTGAAGTGAGTTTTGAAAGCTTTCCAGTATCTGGCAACTTTACCGATGAAGAAGATGAAGAGGCAAACGATGCAGTTAAAGTACAAGGTGGACAAAGTGTTAACACAGAAATTAAAAAAAAGGCTGACGTTATAAGTGCAGTGAATCGACCGAGTGGTCTAAGTCAGTATTTAGGAATAATAGTGGGGGTGTTGGTTATTACGGTTGTGTTTATGTTGGCAATAGTGATGTACATAGTAATTCAGCAAAGGAAGTATAAGAGTTCACAAACGCCCACTCAGATCCCGGACAAAGCTAGTTTGTATAGGACGCCATCTTTTGGTAAGTCTTTTTTTATTTAAAAGTATTAGTTAAGTAAAAACAAAGCACAACTAATTGACAATACTCCGTCCAAGGTACATATCGTCACCTTAATTGTAAAACCACCTAACTCTAGTATTAATAAAATATGCGATGCCGTCTTTAGCCTTATAAAACAAATCTAAAGATGGCATCGATTTTTTTTGAACTGAAGTTAAGTGGTTTTACAAAAGATGACGATGTGTAACTTGGACGCCGTCTTTAGCCTTATAAAATAAGGCTAAAGATGGCATGAAAATTAATTTTTTTATTAAAACTGGAGGTAGGTGATTTTACAATTAAGGAGACGATGATATGCAAAATTTTAAATCGTAATCAACCGGTAATATCGCGTGTTCTGTATAGCTATTTGCTGAAAACCATTAAAACTTAATTAATTCCCGCTGTACATAAGACGCGATATTGATTATGGTTTAAAATTTTGCATGTGTAACTTACACAGAGTTTAGAAGATATTTTCATCTGAACCACCCAACAAAAACTCTTTAAAATAAAGGTTTTTTTCATTGTCAAATAAAAAAAATTCAGCATTACAAAAAATAAGTTTACAAACGTTTTAATGATATACAGAATAATTTTTAACTCATACGCATAAAGTTGGAAAATTATTGCTAGGGACCAAAAAAACAATAAAATATTTACATTTTAAGCAGAAAATGATTTATTTTAAATAAAAATTGAATGTGGAATCTTAGCACAAATCATAACTAATAAAGAAAACAAAAAAAAATCGTTTACTGTTTTTTATTACAGAATAATAAGGTAAATTTGTAAAAAATAAACCATAATACAAGTTATGATAATGTTCGGTATGTACATTAGTATTTGCTTAAGTTGTGACAATATGTGCGTTTATTTCTACTCGACAAGAATTAAAGTTATGGCCAGTAAATATTATACCCAATTATTTATATCACAAAACTATAGGTAACTACTTTGTTTTTTAATATTATTCTTTGGGTATTTGTTTTTGTTTTTAATTATCGATTTTCTCTGTAAATAAAAATATATTTATTTTTCATTATTGTTTCTTGTTTGTCCTTATTATTTGCCAATTTTATGCGAATCAGTTTGAATTATTGTATCTGATCCTGGTTTTCGTTGCTTTTAACTAAAAAAGGGAAAAATGATGATTGACCACTTCGGTTATCTATCTGGACTGTCATATTTGTAAAGATATTAGAAAACTACTTGTTAAACAAATTTACGTTTCTAAATCATATCTTAAAGAGTATTTCTTATGAAAACATAATAATGCATAGTCCAGCAAAAAGTGTAACTGTAAAATTTTGATTTCTTTCGTGATTTTTTTTTGGGTTACAATTAATAAATTAAGTTTTTTTGTTTTTCATTAAATAAAGTAAATTAAATAGTAAATTGGAAGAAATTATTTTCACTTTACAATTTATTCTGACAAAGCATCAAATTTCTATGCAAAATGAATTTTGTGATTTTGTCTGGTAAATTTTAAATAAAAAAATTATCTTAATCAATGATACCGTGTATTTATTTCTATTTTCTTACTAACTACTTGACATCCCAAGACGTACTGTCTTGGAGCTGCAGTGTATGTCTTTATATACATAGTCCTACGTCATCTCATCAAAATTACATAAATAATAAACAAGCTAATTTGTTGATGTTTTACCTTTTTCAGGTCGACTAACAACCACCTCAGACTATGCTGATGTCCGAGATCCAGAATACGCTGTTCCTCTACAGCCACCTCAAATTTCGCGTACATTCCCTAATACTCAAAACATATTCTTCAAGCAACCTCACCTTTCGTCACCCTCTGAGCACTACTATGCGGCTACAGAGATCTGTAGACCGGAGTTTACCCCTCCTTCACCCCCACTTTGTACTCCGCCACCTGTACGATTACTTAGACAACCCCGATATGTTCCTGAGAGGAAGTACATCGGTCCATAGATTTATTAAATTAAATTTTTCTGTGATATTTTTTGGTAAGTACTAATAAATGATACATTTTTTTTATTATTCTGGAATATTTTAATAAAAAACTTACACAAAATTTATTATATAAACGAGTTTGCTTTATACAGTGTGTCCAAGATAAGGATCCTAAGCATGGGAATCTCAGTACCTATTGGAGATACAGCTTAGGGTAAATTAGGAAAAATGTTGTGTTTTTTAAAGCTTATTTACATGCCGTTTAAAAACTTGAAAAATTTTTATGGGCTGCTGAGATATTTAGCAAAAACAAAAATTTGACTATATCAATTTTATTTTTTCTGACTTTATTTGAAGAGATATAAAAAAACTAATAACATTTTTTCATTGGCACTTTGTAGCTACTATATCTGTGTATTTTTAGCTTTTATACCCGACGTTTCGTGTTCAAGAAACCATTATCAACTTTATTTATTTATATGGCTCGAAAAAAAGTACCCCCTGTATCTGATCCTATTTTTATTACAAATTCAACAATGTAGTATTTGTCGTTATTACTCTGTTGTCAAGTTGTTTTTTAAGAGCAATTGTTCTTATTGTTACTGTTGTCTTTATACGCAATACGCATTACTAGGCTAAACAAAATCCGCGTGTTAAGAAAATATCGAAACATCAAGAATGTTTTGGGTTTAATTTGTAGTGTGGAATTTTAGGAACTAAAATACCAGGTCCATGTATTTACCATAATTCATTAACTGCGGAAATGATACTTTCATTTATTTTTGCAGCAAAAAATGTAGCATGTTAGCATGTTAAACTTATCTTCATGGCTATAATGGCCATCCTGTATATTCGACCGTAATAATACAATTAGATATTAGCTATTCACCAATAAACAATAATAGAGACAACAGTAACAATAAGAACAATTGCTCTAAAAACAACAACTCGACAAACAGGGTAATAACGACAAATACTATTTTATAATATTAAATTAAAACAAACATATTTGACATTTAATGTCAAAGACATTTCAGAATATTAAATTATGTTACAGATACGGTAACAGGTATTAACGTCCAAGCATTTGTCTGCAAGGCCTACCTAAAACTAACTTTAAAACAATAGAAAAAATGCAAGTTTGCTTTAAACTAAAAATTAAAATATGACATGTGATACATCGTTGAATTTGTAATAAAAAATGGGATCAGATACAGGGGGAACTTTTTTTTCGAGCCATATAAAAAATAAAGTTGATGATGGTTTCTTGAAAACGACACGTCGGGTATAAAATCTAAAAATACCATCATGTAGTAGCTAAAAAGTGTCAATGAAAAAGTTTATTAGTTTTTTTATACCTCTTCAAATAAAGTCAGAAAAAAATAAAATCGATATAGTCAAATTTTCGTTTTTGCCAAATATCTCAGCAGGCCATGAAAATTTTTAAAGTTTTTAAACGGCATTTAAATAAGCTTTAAAAACACAACTTTTTTCTAATTTTACCTAAGCTGTATCTCCAATAGGTACTGAGATTCCCATGCTTAGGATCCTTATCTTGGACACACTGTATAGGATGTTCCAAAATTTTGCAAAAAAATGATACCACAAATTCCCGAGGCTAAAATATAACGACCTAACCCTTACAATCTTAATTTTGGACAAACAGGGTGTCAAAATTTAATTTGTTTTTAGTTTTTTATAAACGATTTTGCTAATAATAAGTGTATTGTCACAATATTTGGCTAAAGAGGGTGTAAGAAGTTAAAAACTTAAAATCTGCTTTTAGTATTTTCACAAACTCTTAAGGGCGTCACCTGCAGTATCTTGCGCAAATTAAAAACAAAATTACTTTTTTAAACCACATTTAATTTACCTTTTATATAAAAAATTCTTATTCTTCAACCAAAAGATGTATACTCTTCTATACGTAGTAAAAAATTATTTGTATTTTGGAAATAAAGAATTCATTTTCTGTATGACCAGGTTTAAACTATACTGCATGCGTGTATAGGATGTTTATCTTTGAGAATGTAAATCCTAAGATAATTTTAAGAAGAATAGTTCAAATAAAACTATACCCTAAATGACCTACCTTTACAATTCAGGGTGGTAAAGAAAAAAAATGTTTTTTTACCACTCTGTATCTCAAAATGTAAAACATTTAGGTAACATTTAATTGAATTTTACTTTTAAAAATTATTTAAGGATTTACATTTTCAAAGATTAGCATCTTATTCTGAAACATAGTATAGATCTGAATATACATAAAGTAATTTTTTAAATTGATGTATCTTAAAACAGCTACTCAAATAAACTTATACCATTTATACCTTTTTAGGTAAAACATATTAAAGAAAAAAATTAGACGCTAACTACACAATGCCTCAAAAAGTTTTTAATTTGTGTTAGATACTGCGGCGCGCTCTAGAGTTTATAATAAAATTAAAAGTAAATGCTAATTTTTTTACCTTTCAACACCGCCTCTACCCAAATATGGTGATAATAAACGTAATATTAATAAAATTAATAAATAAATAAAATAATAAAAGCAAAATTCAATTTAAACACTTTATATCTCCGAAACCATTCAGTTTTGAACTAAGGTAAGTTAGGTTCGGCCTGATTTATAGTTTCAGTAACGTAAGCCATTAAACGTAAGCCGTAAAAAGTAAGTAGTAATAACAGGTCAATTTATAGTTCCTTAATTTAAAGAATCTACTTTACGGTTTTTTAGGTTATAAAAATATTGTTGGTATTTTAATGAATGTAATTTATAAGGTATAATAGGTTGATTGGCTCTTTGCTGTTCACAACAGACATCAACGATAAAAAAATACAATAATTTTTTATTAAACTCCCCATATAACCGAAAATTTAAACATGACGTGGGCCGGTTATCCGCAAATACGACCAATAGCAACCCAGCCGTAACCAGTAAGAAATGGATTTAAACTATTTCCTACTGCTTACGTCTTACGGCTTATTTCTTACTACTTAGGTTTTAGGCTTTATAATTTTCATGTTACTTGTAACATGTTAATTTTTCTTACGGCTTAGGTTACGTCTTACGGCTTACGTTACTGAAGCTATAAATCAGGCTTTAAATGTCAAATTTTAGCCTTAGGAATTTGTGGTAGCATTTGTTAAGTACCATCGTGCCAAAAAACTGGGATAACAAATTCTGGTTTCATCCTCTAATCTATTAGAATAATATATTTTGATGTTAAAGCAATGTGGTTTTGTGACAGCCACGTCAAAAAAATTCCAAATATAAGGAAAACCATTTTTTATAGACCACGAGACACTTCCCTACTTGGAATTTAATATCCCAGTTTCTTTTTGGGAATAATATTAATAATAATAAGCTTTATTGTCATCAAAAATATTTAGATATCTTTGTAGACAAAGCAAAACAATGAATTATATATACATATATAACATAGACAGATACACACACAAATATATAATAATAAAAAGAAATATGTTTTATGGAAATGTTTCCTCGAAAAATTTCATTTAAATTGTAATACGCTCTTTTAAGTAAAATTGTTTTAACATATTTTTTAAATTTCTTTATGGTTTTAATATTTTTTATAGAATTTAATAAATAAATAAATATCTTTTTTATTCATAAATTACAGATTTTTTAATCATATTTGAATATGGGATAAGAAGATCCATGCAGTAGTTATTTCTAAAATTATATAAAGAGTTTTCATTATAATTCCACCAATATTTTTTATATATTAAACAAACAGTTTCCAATATAAAAATAGATGTCAGTATCAATATCTTATGTTTAATAAATAAAGGTTTGCAAGATTCCCTAGATTTGATTTTGCAAATAGTTCTTATAGCTCTTTTGCAAAATAAAAACTGAGCTTAACAGATTTTGACTAGAGTTTCCCCAGACACAAATACCATATCTTATTATTGATTCAATTAATACTAAATAACTAGTTTTTAGTAGTGGAAAATCAAGTTCAGTAGAAAGAATTCTAAGAGCATAACAACCTGAGCTAATTTTTTTACATACATTTTCAATGTGTTCTGAAAATTTAGGTTTTTATTTACATAAATACCAAGAAATTTAGTAAATGAAGGATTATTAATAATTTTATTATTTAAAGTGATATTATTAGGGTTACACCTAAATGTCAATATATTTGTTTTATTTATGTTAAAAGAAAGTAAATTTGAATCACACCATTGTTTAATTATTAAAATATCTTTTTCAATAATTTTGTTTAAATTATTTACATTTTTATTATGCCACAAAATTGTAGTATCAACTGCAAATATTGTAAATTCGTCATTAATTTTCACTGAACCTAAATCATTTATATATAACAAAAAAAAGTGGTCCCAATACAGAACCTTGTGGAACACCAGACGTAATAGCTCCCGATGTTTGTCTATTTAAGTTGAAAATTAGCCTTCTTTCAGATAAATATGATCCAATCCATTTTAAAAAGTGCCCCTAAAGCCATATATTTTTAATTTTTTAATAAAATTTTATGATTAACACAATCAAATGCCTTAGTTAAGTCCCAAAAAATAGCTGCAGCAACTTCATTATTATTTAGATTTAAATATAAATTTTCAATCAATGAAAAAATAAAATCATGGTTCTTTCGTTTTTTGAAATCCAAATTGTTTTATATTTAAAATTTTATATTTATTGAAAAAACAAAATCATTCTTTTCTTATCAATTTTTTCAATAATTTTAGATAAGGTAGATAATAAGAAATCGGTATAAAATTGGATGGGTTTTAGGAAATTCTCCTTTAGAACGTAAAATATTTATTGCTTTAACTAATGCTTTTAAACAATTATTAGTAATACATGAAAACATTTTTTTGATAATTTATCCAATCCAGAAGAAATTTTCTCTTGATTTCGAAGAATATTTGTTTTGTTTTATTAATGTCTGTTGGAACAAAATAAAATGTGTCTTCAATTTTTATATTTTTCATATAATTAAGAGTGTTTGTATACTGAAGAATGTTTTTGATACATTACTAGCTACAGAACAATAAATAGAATTTAAAGTATGGCTTGAAATTAATGTTTTAATTTAAATAAAATTATTTTTTCCTCTTAAATTATTTATTATTGTCCAACATTCTTTATTTGCATTATTTGATGTTGAAATAAGATCATTAAAATATATGTTTTTGGCATTTTTGAGCCTACTTTAATACCTTTTGTAAT
The DNA here is from genome assembly GCA_014170235.1 of Listronotus bonariensis. Taxonomy (NCBI): domain Eukaryota; kingdom Metazoa; phylum Arthropoda; class Insecta; order Coleoptera; family Curculionidae; genus Listronotus; species Listronotus bonariensis. Next base: position 40,175 of record JACEGR010004729.1, on the reverse strand, counting down.
CCAAGGTTTAACTTGTTTTGTTTTTTATATTCCTTAATGGAAAAGCTTTATCAAAAACATCAACAATTTTTGCATAAAAAAACTAAGTGGACCAGGAGAAAGAAAAATATCATTCCAATTAAATGTATTTATGAGTTGGGAAAATTTATTATAAATATTTTTTGAGTAAATGATTATTTTACGCATAACCTTTTTTTGTTGTTCAATATTATAAGATTATTTTCATAGAATTGCCTCATGGTCAGATATACTAGCATTTATGTTTGTACATTTCAATATTGAAATTTGAATGATTGAATATTTGAACAAATATAGCCAATAATTGAAGACGAATATTTTAAAAATCGTGTTGGGAAATTAATATGCATAAATAAACCAAATGAATCTAACAATTTTTTAAATTGATGGTGTTGTTATTTTTATGGTCTTAATAATTTATATTAAGGTCTCCAGTTAAAATATATTTAGAGTTTATCTGAAATTTTAATAAAAGTAATTCAAGTCTGGTTAAAAATATATATATATATATATATATATATATATATATATATATATATATATATATATATATATATATATATATATATATATATATATATATATATATATGTAACAAGAAGGAGGACGATATATTGCAATAATATATAAATTTAAGATTTTCGAGAAAATTATTGAAAATTCAAATTCTTTTTCTATTAGCATACTATCATAATCATTAATACCTTTAAAATCGAGACTTCATAATATATTATTATTGATTAGTATCATAGTTCCTCCATGTATTAAATTCTATCTACAAAATTTTGATAATACAGTATAATTTTCTACATAAACAATCTCATTATTATTTAGCCAGTGTTCAGTAACAATTATTAAATTTGGAAAATCCCAATCATTTAAATTAATAAATAATTCATTGGATTTATTATTAAAAGATTGAATATTATTTATTAGTATCATTGAAAGGGTGTTATTTAAATTGTTGGATATAAAAAGAATTAGGTCCATTATTTTTTATTATTGTTACAATTAGAATTTAACATATTGACACTATTATCTTTAAAAATATCAGAATTACTCGTAATTTCATTTGGTCCTATAAATAATAGTGTCTTATACATTTTTTTATCTAATACGATTTCACTACTGATTTTTTCAATTATTTTAGCATTCTTTGCTTTTAAATAATTTAAAAAATTCAAATTTATTAATCTGACGGAACTTTTTAGAACACCTGTCTAATTTATCGAAACAATTTTTTAGCTAATATTTAAAAATATAAATATCTTCTATTATTATATTCGTTTCATAAGAAGCATGGTACAAAAATTTAATTTGTATTTATGCATAATTTTACTTTTTGAGAAATGTTATTAATATTTAGAAATATATTATAATTAAAGTTATTATTACCTGCCATTACTATAATATAATCGTTATCATTCAAACTTCTTGTAAGATTATTTATATGTTCTATGACGATATTAAAATTTGCCCCGGGCTTTATTATTGACTAAATTTCAAATTTTGTTAATAATTGATTTTTTGGTTTATTAGTCAGATAAAATTAGAATTTTATTATTACTAGGTATTTGTGTGTTTTATTAATTTGTTGTTTTTTTCCATATTCTTCTTTATGATATTGTTGTTAATATAAGATGATGTTTTCTTATTTCGCTCTTGATAATTATTAAAATTATTATTATACCTCATAGAGACACCCTGCATAATTACGGTTTTAGAGTTATGTTACCAGGCAGGCAATACAATCTGTATTTCTTAGAAATAGTATTAAAAAAAGTTGACACCACATTTGCAGCAGGTCTTATGTCTTTTTATCAGTGACTTAAATAAATGATGTTTATGTATATGTATACTTTTGCCAGACTATAATTATTAATTTTTGTCTTTATAAAAGGTATTTTTATCTAGTTATAAATAATTAAATTATATATTTTAATCGGTTCATACTTTTCGTTTTGTTGCAGATAGACTACAAATAAGAGCGTCATCGACTGCATTCGTAAGGCTGCACATACCAAATATAAAACATTTTATCACTTACCTATCTGTAAATTTTGTATTGTAAAAATATAGATAAACAATTATAAAATATGTTACTAAGTAAACGTGGTGAGGTCCATAACTTTTTTTATTAAAATATTTGCAACTACTAAAAATGTAAACTTTTGGTGTTTTTAATATCTGTGTACAAATTAATTGGTTTTAAAAGCAATTGTATGTAAAGCTATAGCTACAAGTCATCAGGCGCGGCTGGTAAGTTTTTTTTTGGGTGGGTCAATTTCTTTAAGTATGTAATAGTTCCTCGCTATACAACGTGTTCCTTTTTTATCTTGTAAAAGAATATATAACTTTTATGGAGGGACTTTAATAATATGATGTTTTCACTTCTGCCGAACAAAAGTGTACCTATACAAATAACTATTGCAAAAACTATAAAATACTAAATAAACAATTTTTTTATTACACAAATGCAAACCGTTTTAATGGTATGACTTTAATTTTTTTTATATACAGGCAGAGCTCACATACATCTTTTTTTTTTTCGCCCTTTCGGGGTCATCCCACCCAGGTCCGACGACCGTCCCCCTAGGTGGTGCACTGCAGCCTGAAGGCTTATTGTACCTTGACCCCTACTCCTTCCCATTCACACACCATTCATTCCATAACTTTGATGATTGCTGCTCGGTCCGTTCGTTCAACCCCGAGCAGAACACCGCGTGCCGTTGCCCAAAACCGACAACGCCGGTCACCCATCCAAGTTATGGGCGCGCACTTCACTGCTTAACTCCGGAGATCGACGCTGCCGATACAACCGGAGCAGCCACAAGCGCACCTCACCTACATCTTACACATGTGTTTATATATCAAATTGATCCTTCTATCTTTCTGTTTGGAGAAATGTTGAACACAACACAGCTCCCATGTCTTGTCACTTTTTCTTTTAAATGTTTTAGGTATTAACGTCAGTTCTAGTCCATAAAGCGTTATTAGTATCTGTACTATATAAAATACATGAAAAATAAAAAAGCATTATTTATATTGCACCCGCAAATCCAATCTCAATTCTTGGTGGTTGGTTTCTGTTGTAGTTTCAGGGCAGGTTTCGGACGTTCCGTATCTTTTATATCTTATCGCTTTTTAAAAGTCAAACAACCAATTGCATTGTTGAACCCATTGTTAATAGGAAAAAGCACGGGCAATATGCGATAAAACGACGCAAAGATACAATTCAACACCAACCATATAATAAAACATAAATAAACAGCACATGACATAACCTTAAAAAATTAAAAGCGATGGAGAGAAGCACCAGCATTTACTGAGTATTTTGGGTTGCCTGCCCATAACTGATGAAACGCGCCGAGCTGAAAGCGAAATAGTTTAATTAGTTGTCGCTAGGCAGCTACTAGGCATTGACCCTTTATCATTGTATTTTCCGTATTCGTTTTTCTTCTTTTTGGCTTAAGGCATCTTGCATTTCATTCAGAAAATCCGGTCATAGAATACACTGACCGTGTGTAGTTTTCTTTGTTTGAATTGATTATTAGGGAGTATTCGCATTAGTAATAGACTTGAATTTTTGGTTGTTAGGATGTTAGGAATAATTGCTTGCTATTATTTTTTAATTTTATTACAAATTAGGTGGGTCATTGACCGAATGACCTTATGGACGAGCCGCGCTTGCAAGGCATATTTTAACAAACATACAAAAAAATGATATTTTTGTCACCTTATTTTTAAATAAGCTTTGTCTAAAAAGATATTTTTTAGTGAATGCAAACTAATTTATTATGGAGCATAAAAATAAAAAAGTATTAGAAAATATTTTAGTTTTAAAATAATGTACATATCATTGTAAATTCTATTTGTAGCAAGTGTAAGCAATAAAGAATGAATATAGAATTTGTATGTTTCATTTTTAAACATTTCCCTATAATTAAGAGTTCGTTACTTCCTTAAAACAGATAAAAGAAAAACATATTTTTTATTTTAGTGTACATCTAGACCGAGAAATTTAATGTATTTATTATGACTCATCGCATAAAAAACGTATTTATATTTAATACGATTTGATAAAGAGGTATTAATTATTTTTAAATTTTACAAAATTATTTATATTTTTCAAAAACCATAGCCACTAAAATTTTTTAACCCTACAATTTTTTTATGCAAGATATTTAGATGCGACCAATTAACAAGCAAGTGTTTTTGAGAAATTTTTAATTTGAAGATTATAATATTTGACTGTGGCGGCCCTTGAAATTTTTCAGTAGAAGGGCATAAGCAAAAAAGATAATAAAATGTATTCAAAGCTTACGTTCTATTTAAAAAAATCAATTCGCCTATTTTGCTTACTGCAAAAATAATTCGATCGCTTTTTATCGAAATAGGAATGCACTGTATGTAATGTTTTTTAATAGATTCTGCTATATGTTTTAGATCGTTTACCCCCTGTTTAGTCCACGCGGTTATTTCTTTATTAAACAATTAGCATACAAAAGAAAACAGTTTATTTGTAACCGAACACCAACACATCCAGTCATATTTTCCATAAACGTTTTTATTAAAAACTCTGTTGTATGTCTTAGTTTCTCTAGTAGGTAAATAGTAAATTTGAAGATCAGGAGTAGGTCTTCCTTTTGGTTAATTAAAAGTTTCTATATACAAGGCAAACTGTTATTATCTAGTAGGAACTGCAACGCATTTATTTCCAGTTGTGAATCCATTTCTAAATTATCACATACAGGGTGATTCAAAAATCCATCACGAAACTTAGGGGATGATTCTACTTGACAAAATAAGGGTAGACCTTCATATATTTTTTTTTAAAATGTCATTCATTTTCGAGTTACAACCGTCAAAGTTTCTTATTTTTTGTTGTAGAATCATTTGGTTAAGTTTGTCGGTTGAGTTACTGGAGATCCTGTATGTATGTAGGTAATTTAATTGAAATTGATGAAAACTTTGATGTCCATTTGTGCCTAAACAGTGAGGTTTATCGACTTTAATAAAGAGTAATTTATTTTTATTTTTTGAATATCTATAAAATGGCGTAAAGCTAAGGTATAGTGCCCTCTGACAGTATTTAAAAAAGTACTTTTGTCTTAAAATTTTAGAATCGGCAAAGCTCGATTTGTGTGCCAAATATAAACTGGATTGGTTAAAAATAAATGCAATATGGCGAAAAAACAAAATAAATGTGTGCCCATTTCCTCTGTATAAATTTGGCGTAAGGAGACGTAGTCAAGTGAGCAAAATACATACAAACAATGTGGGCAGGATTCTCGCGTTCCCCGGCTTGAAACAAACTTTTGATATTTAGGGGTTGCCGCGTTACAACGTTTGGCAGCAAGAAGTAATTTAGAAGTATGTTTTGAGCAGAGTGTTTTAACGGGATTATAGCAAATATTTAAAATTAAAGTATATTTAGCAAAATCGTTGTTTTTTGTTTATTTGAAGGGTAGGCACGTTTCCTTGTGCCCTTAAGTACCGGCCGATACACATATTTGATCAAATTTACGAAAAGAAAAAAAATACGAATAACTTGTTTTTTTTTTTAGCAAATACCAAAATATCAATTTTCTTTTTCCAAAGTATTCCACTTAGGACCAGGAGCTTCCAGTGATAATTTTATCGCCAAAATATAACAATTTGATATTTTCATAGTGTTTTAATTATTAACTTATTTATAGAAATTGGAACAGTACATCTAAAAATATTTAATTCAGTTTCATTAGATTTAAGACAGAGATGGTATCTATGGAATACCTAAACAGCATTTAACTAATGTGTCCCGACTAACCCTTTTAGTGGCTCAACATTATTAGTGACAGCTGAAGGCTATAAAATTAGCATAATTTTGTTTTCAGATATTCATCTTGCTGCTCCTTAAGACTGTATAAATTATGTAGAAATGCTCAGAGAAATTCAAATCCGTATATGGGATTTTATTGAGAGTTCCAGAAATTTTTAAAATTATTTCAGTTTTAACTTTTAAAAGATATAATTAATTTTTAAGGTTTATTATGACGACATTTATTTATTCATGGAAGGCACACTAACAAAAATTTTTACTTTGTTATTAAGGTAATTATTTCTTTTCACTAACTTAAATGCACAACAAAATACGTCAAGTTTCAACTATGTATGTAATGTGTAATATTGACATTTTCTACCTTTTAAAAGTTTGTAGGTGTAAGTAAAGTGTAGTAAAATATTTTCTCGGGTTCTTGTTTTACTTAGTTGTTTGACTTTTGTTCATTTGATTTACGGTTGTCGCGTAAATAAATACTAACCATTACTTGGTTTGGTCATCTCTCTAATTCCACAGTAAAGTATTATCATCTTTTAAATATATTTTTTCAGAGAAAATGTTTTTTTTTAAGAAAAAAGTGGTCAGTACATCAATGTCTCAACTTTTATTTTATTTATTTGATTGGTAAAGCAAACTAAGGAATAAGAGGAATAAGCCGAACTATTAAACTATGCCGAGAAATTATTTCTATTTATTTACGCGAAATCTTACATTATTTAACAGAAAGTGTCGAGAGAATTTGCTCAGAACTAAACGAAAATCCAAAAAATTTAGATATTTTAGAAAAATACAGTTCCCCTTCCCTGCCATTTATTTTTAAAAATATTAACCCTTAACTTCCTATGGACGACACTGGCGAAAATTTTGTTTGTACGTCAAAAAATGTTTTGTTATAAATAGAACACGTCTTTTAACTTCTTTAACAATATGTAAATTGGTATAAAAGTTTTTATAAAAAAAAACGATGTTTCTTTTAAGATTTATAAGACCCCGTTGTTCAATACTAAGACGTTTAGGGCAATGCTCATATGAACTATTATTATAATAATCACCCCTTAAAGTTTATCGGTAGAATTACTGGACAACCTGTATAATAACAAAATTCTATATTTTAGTTTTAGGTTATTATTATTTATTGTAGACTAAACGTCAATAGTAAAAAAGCCACCTCGACATCAGTTCTATCTCACTTGACTGCCGTCCTTATTTTTATGAAGCTTGTGACTTCTTTCTATTAAATATGTAGATCTTTATTACATAACGAGGGTCACACCGCAGTATCTCGTAGGTAACATTTAAATAACTAATTATATTCGCTTCTTAATACCCTATTACTTTTAAATAATAAACTATATTTACTTAAAAATATAATTTTGAAATTATTGGTCTTTAAATAACACAATCTTATGAAAAAAATGCCTTCTTTTGCCAAATAAATAGAATTTAGCAATTTTTTATCTGATTTCTAAAATTTATATTTTGCGACTTACGACGTACTGCGGTGTGACCCTCGATAAGCAAATTTTTAATTTTTCTTAATAAACCATATAAGTAGGGGTGTGCGAATAATTCCAACTTACGAATAATTCGCATCAAATCGAATATCAATATTCGATTCGAAACTCGAACCGAATAATTCGTAAATTCGAATTATTCGTAAGTTCCCGAATAATTCGAAAAATTTTCAAATAATTCGAAAAATTTCGAATAACTCGACATTTTTCGAATATTCGATTTTTTTCGAATTATTACGAATTATTGTAGTAATCGCGAATTTTAAAAATTGAGGTGAGCATAACGCGATAACTATCGAGGGTTTTATTTTATCAAAATGAAATTTTGCACACAGTGGTTCCGTTTAGAGGCCTATTGCTTTTGGGTTTATTCGGATAAATGGAAAAAATGTTTTTAACGTTTTGGAATAAATTAACCGATTTTGAGGCTTAATAACTCGAAAACGGTTTCACCAATCGTCATGGGGTTAGTAGCATATGAAAGGGCCTCTTTCGGACTCAAAAGGCCTGAATGGTCTTCTATTTAAAATGTTTCATTTTCTCTGAGAAATTTTTAAATGAAAAGAAATGTCAAAAATTTTGAAATTTTGCATGTTTTTATTTTTTTCTTCAAATTCTGATCTTGAATCGAAAAAATGCTAATGCCATTAAATTCTTTACAAAATATTTTCTAAAATAAGATATTAAACATAACCCTAGTATTTACACAGCCTGTTTTATAAAGCTTGAATTTTTTTGTTGTCAAAAAATGGGACATTTTGTTACATTTTATTTTATTACAAAAAAACCATTAAAGCTAAAATTCTAAAATAATTCTGGCCTATAGTCCACTACTAACACTACAACATAACAAAATTTCAAGTCATAAGGGTGCATACTTTTAAAGATAATAATTTTTAAATTTTACTAAAAAAATCGACTTTGACCTAAAATTGTAGCTTTATTTATTAAAATTATAAAAAAACTTTTGCGCCATCCATTTGATCGTTTAGGTGCCTGTCAAAAACATCTTTATTATTTTTCTCTACGATAACTGGAAATGGGTGAAAAATTGGTTTAAAGAAAAAAATGACAAAATCTGGCCTAAAAATCGCCAAAAATTTGTTTGGATGTTTAGGTATATCCGGCCAACAAAAGTAAGGTTAAAATGTAAGGAATACATATACATAAAAACCTTTTATTGAGATTTTTAAAAATACCCTTAATACAGTGTGTTTAAAATGTTGAAAATTATTGTAATTCGCCTATTCATCATACAGGTTATTTTATAAATCTGTTATTAAACTTGAAAAATAATTAATCTTTTGCATTTTGTACAGGGTCTTTCAAAAATTTTATATTAAAAATTTAACAAAGAGGATTTTATTTTATATATATTTATATTAAAATAAAAAAATGGAGCAAATGTCTTCTTCAGATAATTAATTTATAATCAAAAAGGATATTATGGGTCAGTAGAATATTTTGATGCCCGATGTTATGGAATCTCAATGGGATAAAATTCATTCATATTTTGATAATTAGTAAATAGTCCGCATTATTCGTGAATTATAAAATTTTTGTTTTTAAATTATTCGAAATTTTTCGAATTATTTGTCGAATTTTGAATAATTCGAAATTTCAGAATTATTCGATTCGATTCGATTCGATCGATGTTCGCACACCCCTACATATAAGTATTTTTAATTTATAAATATTTTGTTTTCTCCCTAATATCTGTAAATTAAAATTAAAATGAAAAGTGCACACATCAACAAAAAATAGTGGGAAAAATACGTAAAAACTAAGTAACATTTTGTTATGGAGCAAAAAATATGTCAAAATTTATATTTCTATTCTTTATGTAACTCTATGTATTAAAAACAGTGCACACAAATCGACGTTACCTTAATAGGTTTTAAGTAGACTTAAAATCAGTAGTAAAAAGCCGGTCATCAGTTCTGTCTCACTTTCAATTATTCCCTTTTTGTTGCTCGCACACTATTTAAATGACGGCGTTTAGAAAGAAATAGTTGATTACGTCTTTATTTGTATGACGCTTGTGGCTTCTTTGTAACTGGTTTTTATTCTACATTAAAATTTAATGGGCCATTAAATTTACTTTTACTTTACGCATTTGTAATGAAACTTGTCCGCTGTACATATTATAATCTTAAGCCGGCTACTCATTGCGCGGTACTTGGTGAGTAACTTAACTCGGAATATACTTGACAAGTATTTGTCGAGTTCCAAGTAAGCTATCTACATTACGCGTCTACTTCTAGAATTGCGAATTTTTGGGAAGTACAAGTAAACAACAACAAGTAGTTTGTAAAGATGAACGAAAGTGAAACGACAGTTTTAGCTGCTTTTGTAACCATCAGTTGTGGTTATATTTTATTAAAAAATAGAAAAAGAAGTGCAAACGTAGAAGGTGGTGGGTTGCATCTTTTAACAATAGTAAAGATGGGTAGGTATTTTTCTTTTTGTATATAAAGTGGGATTGCTACCTGCGCCACTCAACTGGCGCCAGCTTTTTGTATATGGAAACGTGTTGTCTTGTGAAAATTCACCTTGTATACGTTTCAATGCGGTTTTTGTGAAGTTTATGGGATTCATCTCAAAAAACAGGTTCTTTTTAAAGAAAACTAAAAGCTGCAAAGTTAAATCATTGGACCAGTCCATTGTAAATACCACACCAAAAGAAAACTTTTCACATAAACACAGCAATTGGGTGGCGGCAAATAACTGTCAGTCTATTTTTTGCCAATAATAAAATAATAGCACCAACAAATAGCTAGTACCCAATGTAATACCACTGTTGCTAATACCACCAAAAAAAGTCCTCGAAAAAAAAAAACGTTTAAAGATACAACCACAGCTTAACAACGTGCCGCCTAACAATATTCGACTTACAATATTTAAACGCAAATACTGATAAAAAATATGCCAATCGGACTTTGATAGTTATTCCCCGCGACCCTTCAATTCGAGTTGCCAAGTAACGCGTAATGTAGCGCCAGTAAATAAATTGCCAAATCAAGTACTTGGCTCCTTTGACTTGTGATTGTTTTCCGCAACAGCTCGGAAAGTGCAAGTAACTAAACGAGTCGTCTTATACACTACTTGCTACTTACCAAGTACTTGGCAAGTACCGCGTAGTGATTAGCCAGTGTAGTGACCTCCGGATAGTGCGGACGTGCGTAGAGGACTACAAAGTTCTTCACGGAGTGGCGGTTAGAAGTGCCGTACGGACGTTTTTACCTTTGGGGATCAAGGAAAGATTCACGCTAAATTGACGGCATCTTTTTTCTGGATCTAAGCGCTGTGAGCGAAGATTTCTATAAGCTGATGGTATCCTGTTTGGTGGTGAACACGAGGCATTTCTCAAATGGCGGGAAATAGTTGGGCATGCCATGGGAACTGTCAGTAGTGAAAGTGAAGGTTAGACGTAACACCAGTAGCAGGTCTTGGTTTGATAGCCGACAATTTAGGCATTGCATCGATTATAAAATTATTTTTGTTTTCTTTTTTAAATTTCTGGGTGCTACGAGCTCGATTATCCAGATTTTCCGCCGACGAAGCCCTGGAAAGCATAGTCCGTACGGGGGAGATTGGTGGATTGGACCTGAAGGGACCAAAACCAAGAAAAAAAAATAGAATAGAATAGAAGTAAATAAAGTATTGTTTTTCGGCCAGTAGTTTTGAAAATATAATTTTGATGAAATTATTTTTCCTTATTCTAAAAATAAAATAGACATAAGACAAAACCATAAAAACAACCCCTAATATAATTAATAAAGAAAATAGCTATATATCAGTACTCGCCTCCCATTTTTCCGTTCCATACATAATTCCAAGCCATAAAAATCCCTACAAGGGGAGCATTTTCTTATTGTATAACTACCACCCTTGCGGCCTTTATTGCATAGAGGGCTTTTTCTTAAAACGACTGACATATGTTTTTTCTCACGTTATGTTTACTATAATAGATGTTTTGAAGGTGAGTGAATTGTTTTGAACTGACTATTTATTCGTATTTTTCTGGACCAAAATTTGGTTAGTTCTGTTATTCAATTAGCTAAGACCTAAAATTTGAAAATGATTTTTTTGTATTACAGGGTGTCCGCTAATTATTGGTGCACAGAAAAACAACAGATTTCCTATTACCAAATTATTATGATTTAACTAAATATACCAAAGGAAATAAACTTTTTATTAAGGAGCGCTCGATTCCATTTAAGCCTATGTTCACTAAATTCTGTGACGTAATCTTTTTCTGTAATTCTTTGTTTACAATCAAACTGGAAGCTTTTTTCGCGGTTTTGGTGTTATTTTTTGCTTTTTAGTCATTGGACTTTCACATATGTTTAGTTTTTACTGTTTATCGTTAAATTGAGTAGTTATTAGTACTGCAGTTATAGAGAATTATTTTAAAACCTGTAGACAGGGGTTACTGACATTTGGATATTTTTTAAAGAAAATTTACATTTAAATCGTTATTAAGGGTAAGATACCATTTTTTCATATTTTTTAAGTGATTTTATTTTATTTTATGCAAGTATTGATTTATTTTGTCCCATAAAAAAATATTATGGCAAAAAGGTGACGTCACAAACCTATATTTTCGGACAAATATAAAAAATCGAGCGCATCTTATTAAAAACTTTATATTCCTTGAAATATATCTATATCCAATGATTGATAATAAGGATACAGGATGGTGACAAAATAAAAAAAAATTGCTAATATTTAATGCATTTAAATTTATAATAAAACTCTGTATCTAGAAGTTCTTTGACATGGGCTATTTGGACCCAATATTATTTTTTATGTGTAAACTAGAAGGGAACAGCTACACTACTTTAAGTTTCTCTCCAAGTTTCCAACTTCTTTGCGCTACTCTGTATGTTTCATCTAAATAAACAGTTAAATTCTATATTTCCTTTAAAAAAAGGTATACTTTGTAAGAATGGCGCAAAACAACCGTTTTCAAGATATTTGTATTTAAGTATTTTAGTGCAACTTAAAGGTATATGGAAGAATGCATTAAATCATACGTTGATAATAAAGTAGTTGTTATTATGGCTAATACCCTATTTTTAAAGGGATTTTTTGGTTGTACTTAACAACCCAAACGCGAATGTCCTAAACACGGTTGTACAAGACGATTCTTGCAAAGTATTTATAGGCAAATCATAATAAACCAAAATTTAATCAATAATTTGGACCAGCAGTCTTGTATTTTATCATAAAATAGTCATTTTCTCATTAATTTGATGGTCAAAATTGTTTATCAAGTATTTTTAGGTCTTTTTTCATGTGATCTATGGATACTTTTCAAATGTTAACATCAAACAAAAAATTAAATGCGGCAGTGGTTCAAATTAAAGGTTTCTGCTAAAGACTTTAAGTTCTTCTATTATATAAAATAACTACTATATCTATCAACTTTTAATATAAATAAAAATGTTTTGGTAAATTGTCTTTTATTACCAACTTTTAAAATTAATGACTCAGCTTAAAGTCGCACCCAGTATAAATGTTTTAAAATAAAACAGTTAAAAAAAATACTACAACACGCCTTTTCCGACCACGATGTGCAAAAAAACATGCAATGATCTATTTACTATTGATACTGGATATTTCTAAAAAAAAAATTACACTCAGTTTAAGGCCACTTTTTTTGTTCCATTTCATCCCGTTTTTTTTAATTTCTTCAAATAATTTTCCTGATAGTTTGCCCTCATATTCAGACACGAACCACTTTTGACACCTCCATAGCTTAAAAACCTATTTAACAAAAGGACCACGAAACTTTGTGTGTTTAAGGGTGTTCGGAAAGTTTTGAGATATACGTACATTTATTTGATTTTTTCAAAATAATTTCCACCACATTGAATACACTTTTCCATTCTAACAAACCAGTCACTGAAAATAGCTTTCCACTTTTCATTTGAAATTTCAGCGCATATTTTATCCCAGGCCTCCAGTAGCGCGTCTTCAGTTTTAAACTTTTGTCCTTTCAGTTGGCTCTTGACAAAAGGAAACAACCCAAAGTCACACGGCACCAAGTCGGGGCTATAGGGCGGATGTTTCAAAAGTCTCAAGCCTGCATCTGTCAAAAATTGACTGGTAAGTTCAGCTCGATGAGGTGGGGCATTGTCATGATGAAGGTACCAGCTAGCGAGTTGCGAGTTTGGGCGAATCACTCTTAACTTTTATATAAGTTTTGAAAGGCATACTGTAGTGTACCAGAGAGCATTTACGGTCTTCTGTTCTCGGAGAACAACACGTTTAATTATTCTTCTTGAACCAAAGAAAACAACTATCATTATTTTTTTACAGATCTTGATTTGCGAACTTCGGTCGGAGTTTCTTCACCTTCGAGAACCCATATCTTACTCTGTTGTTTAGTTGGGACGTCGTAATAATAAAGATAAGTTTCATCTCCCGTGACAATCGACACTATGTCTTTAGATTTACCCTCCTGGAATTTGGACATCATTTTTTTACACCAATTCACTCTTTGTGTCTGCTGCTCGGGAGTTAACTTGTGTGGAACCCAAAGAGTACAAATTTTTCTAAAACCCAAGTGCTCATGTATGATCGTGTGTAATGTTGCTAAACTAATGTTCAATGTCTCTTCTAACTGTCGATAGGTAATTCGTCGGTTTGTTTCTATAGCTTTTTGGACGGCAGGTATGTTTTCTGGGGTAACTACTTCACACGGTCGACCTGAGCGTGAGGCGTCTTCAAGCGAAAACGAGCCCCGCTGAAATTGTTTGTACCATCTGTATATGGTCGCACGAGATGGACAGTCATCACCAAGTATAGGCTTCATTTCTTCTAAACACTGTTCTTGAGATAACCCACGTGAAAAGTTGTATTTCAAAATTGCACGGCACTCGATAGTCGTCCACGCCGCCATTGCGCTAAAATCGCTGGACACGAACTGGCGCAAAACTGATAGTTTACTAATAACTATGTAGGACTACGACATGTCATGACATGTACAAACAAAAAACATAAATGTTACTTTCCTGCACCTTTTAGTTACAAAGTATCTCAAAACTTACTGAACACCCTACGTATTTATATTCATAAGGATAACAAGAATCCCAAATTTGATGAAGCTAGTTTACACGGGTGTAAAGATATGAAGTTTCAAATTCGTCAACTTTCCGACTGACTGACTAACTGACATATAGATCAAAAACTTAACCCACTTTCAGATCACTTAAAAAGATAAAATTCGTAATGTAGCTCGATAATGGTGTGTAAAAGTAGGGACACATTTAGAAATAACAAAAGGTAAAAAAATAGGGGGTAAGAGGGGCCCCATGCAAAAAAAAAGGTTTTTAGTTAAAGCTTTTGAACCATTTGGCAATGCTTACTGTTATTTCTAACGTTTAAGAATGTAGACAATGGCACAAAAAGAAACTATGCAGCGAAGATGCAAGAAAAGATATTAAATTTAAATGCCTGTCTAGTAATAATGATATCTTATTAAAAACATAAATGTAAAAAACGTCAGCTAAGTTCAATACTAAGATGATGCTTGGCTGTGAGCTTCACAACAAAAAATCTAAATGGGTGCCAAATTTTGTACAAAATTTAAAAATGTATGGGATCTTAGAGTAGGTTAGATTTGACCTGACTTTTTTTTTTTAATTAAAAAAATATATTTAAATAAGTTAAACAACTTTATAAAATGTTGATGTAATGAAAACTGGCCAAGTTAAATCTAACCTACCTTAAGATCCCATATATATTTGGATTTTGTACAAAACTTGGCACTCATTTAGATCCCCATTCTTTTGCGGCGAAGCCCACAACCAATCATACTTTTAGTATTAAACTTGGCTCACTTTTTCACATATATGTTTTTGGTGAAATCCAATCTACAATATTAATCATTAAAGTGCTTTTCAATTTAAAGAACCAAAATACCAACTCTAATTCCTATTTAAGTAAACTAATACAAGAAATATCTTCAACATAACGTCTTGCACCTGCCACCACGATGCTACATTTTAATGTTCTTTGTCTATGTCCAGGATACAAGATACAAAGTAACAGAGAGCGTAAATCTTACATTTATGATTTAATTTTAAGCCTGACTTCTGAGTTCAATAACTGGAATCTGTAGCCGAGGCTACTCCTCCTTTTTGGACATTTTGGAAAGAGTCTGCAGCTGAAGTTGCCCCTTCTTCCATTACGGTGGAGGAGTCGCTCATTCCTGAGTCCTCTTCGAGTTTTTATCTTTCCTTGTGTGAATGTAGTTTTCACGAGTAGCACGTGATTTAGCGGAAATAATGCTACAACTTCACTAATTTAACCGACATCGTATTTCCAATAATAAAGAAGTTAGCAATAGTGCCAACTTAAGTTTGATTACCCTGTACAGTAGCGTAAAAGTATCTATTACATCCAATTTACAATATTAATCATCAAAGTGCTCTTAAAGCCAAAGAACCAAAATACCAACTCTAATTCCTATTTAAGTAAACTAACACAAGAAAAATCTTCAACATAACGCTCTTGCACCTGCCACCACGATGCTACATTTTAATGTTGTTTGTCCATGTCAAGGATACAAGATTCAAAGTGACAGAGAGCGTAAATCTTACAACTATGATCTAATTTTAAGCCTGACTTCTGAGTTCAATACCTGGATTCCGTAGCCAAGCCTACTCCTCCTTTTTGAATATTTTGGAAGGAGTCCGCAGCTGAAGTGGTCCCTTCTTCCATTACGGTGGAGTAGTCGCTCATTCCTGAGTTCTCTTCGAGTTTTTATCTTTACTTGTGTGAATGTAGTTTCCACGAGTAGCACGGGAATTAGCACAGAAAATGCTACAACTTCACTAATTTTACCGACATCGTATTTCCAATAATAAAGAAGTTAGCAATAGTGCCAACTTAAGTTTGATTATCCTGTACAGTAGCGTAAAAGTATCTATTACATCCAATCTACAATATTAATCATTAAAGTGCTTTTCAATTTAAAGAACCAAAATACCAACTCTAATTCCTATTTAAGTAAACTAATACAAGACAATATCTTCAACATAACGTCTTGCACCTGCCACCACGATGCTACATTTTAATGTTCTTTGTCTATGTCCAGGATACAAGATACAAAGTAACAGAGAGCGTAAATCTTACATTTATGATTTAATTTTAAGCCTGACTTCTGAGTTCAATAACTGGAATTCTGTAGCCGAGGCTACTCCTCCTTTTGGACATTTTGGAAAGAGTCTGCAGCTGAAGTTGTCCCTTCTTCCATTACGGTGGAGGAGTGGCTCGTTCCTGAGTCCTCTTCGAGTTTTTTATCTTTCCTTGTGTGAATGTAGTTTTCACGAGTAGCACGTGATTTAGCGGAAATAATGCTACAACTTCACTAATTTAACCGACATCGTATTTCCAATAATAAAGAAGTTAGCAATAGTGCCAACTTAAGTTTGATTACCCTGTACAGTAGCGTAAAAGTATCTATTACATCCAATTTACAATATTAATCATCAAAGTGCTCTTAAAGCCAAAGAACCAAAATACCAACTCTAATTCCTATTTAAGTAAACTAACACAAGAAAAATCTTCAACATAACGCTCTTGCACCTGCCACCACGATGCTACATTTTAATGTTGTTTGTCCATGTCAAGGATACAAGATTCAAAGTGACAGAGAGCGTAAATCTTACAACTATGATCTAATTTTAAGCCTGACTTCTGAGTTCAATACCTGGAAAATTCTTCGTGGAAATACTTGTATGAGATTTTCTTGGATTTGGCATGTACAATTCTTGTGTGGTCGAGTTAAAGCTCACGAAAAAGTTAAATCTTTGCTTGTAAAAAAATATAATTTTAGAAAATAATATTACAGTTAAGAAAATAAATGATTGGACGTCTGTTTCAGTTTACAGGACCTCAATATTTGGGAATGTAGGGATGAAATACCTTCGATGCAGCAAGGTTTTACTTATTGATAATAAAAGTAAATCTACAGGGTGTCCCACTTTGGTTGCAACTGCGGGTTATCTCAGTTATTATTTAGGATAGAAGCGGTTTTCGCGAGATACTTTTGTAAAACAAAAAAGATGACACAAACAAAGCCACTATAGCCATCTTAGTTTCTGAGCTACAGAAAATTTTTAAAATTTTTGAATTTTCGGGTACCTTTTGATTTTTTAGTTGGTTGATCCCAGCCAATGTACAGGCATCGTATAAAAACAATTTGTAATTAGTGCCTAGCTCTACAACAAGAAGAAACAGCTTCAGAATAAACTTCCACTTCATTTGGTATTATAAATATTTTTAAGTAATATTTCTCAAGAAGAATTGGGTTTTTTCGTTTCTGTAAGTTTTTCAGGTCAAATGTGAAAATTCTGTTAGAAGTAATTGTAATGAAAACGATTATAATTTTTTAAATTTTAATAATAAGGGTCTAACTACAATACTCATTTTTGGGTTCATATAATTTATTTTAATTAATTTATGGTAACCTGGGCAAAGTATGAAGTGTACACATAATTAATAAAATTCAGGTATTTTGCCTTTCTCGCATTGTCGTCCTATAATCATCTTTTTAAAAATAATGACAGTGACTTTAATTAAAATTAGATTTAAAAGTTTTAATACGGGTAATGTTTTTTCTGCGCAAGTTTTTCACTTAGTTATTTATACATTAAAAGAAAACCCTCCCAACCAAAAATATTATTTAGCAGTAAAAAAATAAGGAAAAATGAATATTAGATGTTCACGATTAAGTCTATTTGACCCCCACGCACTTACTTACGTAATCAGAAGCACGCACTTCATAAATGTTAAACTACCTCCCATAAAACATTTCTGAATGGCCATTTGACGATGGTTTTATTAAGAATTTGATATAAAAACTTTGCCGCATTCCTACCTTATGTAGACCCTGTACACTTTTTATTATTGGATCATTCTTAAAATTGGTGTGATCCTAAATAAACAAGAAGTTTTAAGCTGATACCCATATACTTATTTGGACAGTTGGTACCTTTTGGAACTAAAGGTTTTAGTATATTTTTGTTGTCAGTCAATTGTTATTTTTGCTTTGAAAGTAAAAGATATTTTGGTTGTGGTGGTTAAAATTTTACTAGTTCAAATCTTAAAAAACAAATAAAGGAAATAAGAGGGCTAATATCTTTTTATACAGGGTGTATAGTAGCTTTACCGACAAATGTTTAAGGGGTAATTCTACAATAAAAATAAGAGAAAAACTTCGTATGAACATGTTATGTCCTAAACGACTTAGTTTTTAAACTGCCTAGTCTTAAAAACTTTAAAAAAATACCTTATTTTAAAATAATTTTATACCAACAATCTATGACACTAGATATTTTTCATTGTTCCAAACAGCAAAACTATTAAAGAATTTACAAAAAGTTAGTAATGAATTAAATAAATATTCAGCATTTTTAAAGGATAAGTATATATAAAAAATCCATTAAAAAGAATACAAGAGCATCTCTAAACCAAAACAATAACAGCCACAAAAATAGATTTATTTTTAATAGCAAATAAACAACATTTATCTTAGGTACTTGGTCAATTATTATTATTATTTTATTTTTATGTTAGTTTTGCTCTTAAGAACAATGCAAAATATTAAGTATCATATATTGATATATTTGCCAGAAAAAATACAATGTTTTAAAATACTCAAATACAGAGTGTCCCATTTAAAAAAAATGCACAGTTTGGGTTATACCTTAAGAATTATTATCCTTGTATTTATTTTTGGTACACAACTAAATTTTACGTAAAATGTCAAAAAACTTTTGTTTTTGAAGTTTGTTTCTATCTTTATAAATGTCTGAATAATAAGACTAAATAAAAGTCGACAAATTTTGAAAATAAAATCACCCTGTATCTTCTCAACCAATCAAGTTAGAGTGGATTTAATTAGGCCATTAAACTAAACACAAAAAGAGGAGATTAGGAGCACGTATTCAAGTTTTTTTTATCTCTTACCGTTTAGCCTATAACCTATAATCCCAACCAAAAAACTATCCTGTATATTGATTAAAACGATTTTTTCTTCGTCTAAACTAGGCTTAAAAACTCTATTGCTTTGTATTCTTTTACATAGGGGAAACTGGCCTAAAATGGCATATATAGGTAAAATGACACACTTTTTACTTTTGAATTTTCCGTCTTAGCAGCGACCCCTTACACGCTTTGGAGGGTGTAATATAATCACTGCAGTTAGTATCCAAATTACCGTACAGGTGCACGTCTCTGATATTTTTTGCACGACAATTCAAGTTCAGTTTTCAAATCACCAACCGCAAAATAATTCTAATCAATTTAGAAGTTGTGTATTTTTGCAAAGTTTCATAGTTTTGTTACAAATTTTGTAATTTTTTTATTGAAACACAATAATTTGGCTATATTGATTTATAAGTATGTTTACTATAAGTTTATTTATACTCTCAAAATTTAAGCATGTTTGCTAAATTGTCGTTTTGGGTAAAATGGCATACTATTTTTACGTGTTAATTAACGTAAAAAACTATTTTCCTTGATGGTTGGTAAATGTAAAATAAAATCTACACGCCAAGGTTGTTTAAAGTAAGCCCATGCTGAATGCTTTTAGATTAGATTAGATTAGAATAGGGCCGGGATAACCCATGCACTGAAGCCAGCTCGGCTTATTGTGCGCCCTGTCTTTTTACGTCTGGATGATGTCAGCCAGACGGGACCTACAGCTTAATGTCGGAGTTCACGCTAACCACGGTCCTATGAGCGACAACTTAAGACCTCGTCCCCACCCAGGGGCACTACTGAACCTACCAACTGAGTGGGGTCCGCATGTCTACGGTTGCGCAGGACACGGCAAAGTGTGTTCCGGCGCCCTGGTCCTTTGGTGGCTTTCAGCGTCGATACATTTTGCACTTTGTCGGTCTGATGTTGAGCGAGCAACTCAATTTTCGACCAACTTATAAATAAGTATTTGGCCTCAGCAGGATTGGAACCCACCTCACGTCCGTTGTGCGCTCAACGACTTAACGCCCTACACGCCAAGCCATCACCGGACTCTGAATGCTTTTAGTATCCCCTAGAACGAAGATATTTTCTGTGAATTTTGTTGTTATATTAAAAACAGTCACGATTTTTTTACATCCCTTATCATGTTGTAAATGGTAAATGTTTTTAATACAAATAAGTTTTAAATTTATTTAATGTATGTTTTTACTTTATAAAATTCTTGAAATCGTCTGTTGAAGGTATATACCATTTTAGCCTAAAATATTATGTCATTTTATCTGACACCATGCCTAAAATGACATTGCCTTATTATTTTTTGAAATGTAGGTTAAAATTTATAAATTATGTCATTTTAGGCCATTTTCCCCTATCACACCTTTTAATAGGCATGTAGGTGGGATATTGTAGCGAATAGGATTTCACCTTTCATGTAAAATATGCCCTATCAAAAGAAGTTGGTAAATTTTATGCTTAGTACGAAAATGTTAATCACCGATTAGTTGGCTGGGTCTGAACACATACCCACATTTGCATTTTGTATCTTACTGTGATTCAGTTAAAATACTATACAGTGAATAAATTTGCGATTAATGCCGATTATCGTTGCCATATTGAGTTACTAGAGAAGCAATACCTTTATTTTGTTGTCAAAAATCCTTTCGTATTTTCAGCTAGTAGATCTAAAAACCATTTCTTTTTTCGCTTTTTCGGCTCTTCCATCTAGGTCCGACCTCGCATCCTAGAAGGCTACTAAGCTTGTGTGCCTTGACCCTACTCATCCTCATTTCACACCATTCATTTCATAACCTGGATGGTTGCTGCTCGGTCCATCCGCTGATTCCGAGAGCACCGGGTGCCTGGACGGGGCTGGGGTCACCAATGCAAGTTATGGACGCGCTCCATGTAACTTAACTACGTCGACCGTCTCTGCCGATCTCACTGGTGCAAACTTTAAAGGCCTTAGCATCCAGTTCTCTGGCATTAATAACAGCATGCTTTCTATTCATAAAATTAAAACTGAAAAAAGATCCTGAATACTTCGATAAGACAGATAAAGTCATCAGATTTGTCTATAAAAATTTAATTTAATTTGGTAAACAATTCTTGATAAAACGGAACACATATTTAAACAGAATAAACCCTTTAAAAACGACCCAAATTAACTAAGTTTTAATTAAAAAATGTTAACACAGAGTGTTTATGAAATAGTATTTTTATTTTTGTGAAAAGCTTCAACCTTTTATATTTTTATCTTATTCAGCCACAAAAATAAGAATAGGTTTGCAAAAGTTGCCTAATTCTAAAAGCTTTGGTTTTGAGATATTTCCAAACAAAATTTTTGTTTATCTGGCTAATAGGCTACAGATTTAATATTAAGTGATTATGTATTCTTAGTTGTTACAGGGTATTTCTAAGCAAATACAAAATTTAAATCTGCATCGTATTACCTAAATATAAAAAATGTATTGACAATATCTTGAAAATTAAAGCTTTTAGGAATGAAGAACTTTTAAAAACCTATTGTATATAAGACAAAAATGGAAAAATTAAGGGGTGTTAGTTAAGAAAATTTATTTTTCAATTTCATTTTTAAAATATTTTTTTAAATAATATTATTCTAGGTTAAACCAAAGACAATTTAGTAAAATTATAATTTTCTTTGGTTTGAACAAAATTAGTTTATTTGGGTCTTGTTTAACAAGAATTTTATACCTAAATAAAAACCAAAGGAAACCTAAAATTATTAAATATTTTCAAGTCTATTAGCAAATTAATTTTTTGACAAAACACTGTAAATATGTCGGTAACGGACATAATACAAAAAATATGCCTAAAATCTCGTGCAAAATTTGAAAATGTAATATTATATAGGGTGTTCCACTTAAATTAAGCAAGTTAAAACGCACTTCCGGTATAACCGGAAGTCCCAGAAACGTAAAGTATTTGCTTTATAAAGATTGATATTATCTAAGTCCAGCGCCAAATTAATAATTGTAATTTTCGAAATCATTTAATAGGACAGTCACCGTGAAAGTCCAGTATATTTAATTTGAATTGTTTGACTAGCTCAATTTCTAGAAGGATGTTATTACTTTTAATAAATATATTTTTTTATTTAATTTTACTTTTTGTAAAAAAATTTTACTCTTCCCTTGGGTCCCCAATAAATTTTGATACGGGGCCCGTTAACGGCACGCTACGACACTGTTCTAAATGTTTGTTAATATTTCAAATGGCATCTATTACGTGATCAAATGATCATAATCAATTGCTGGTGAAGGAACTGATGGAAGTGAAACTGATACTTTTTCATGAGAATATCACTTTTGTTGTTGCTGTACTGTTAATATACCTTTTAATTTGGCTGAACATGTATATGGAAATCAAGTCAGATAGCTACTCGGAATAACTCGAAAAATAAAGTGACGTTACCCCAAATCCAATATGGCGAACTTCTAAAAATGGCGCACTACTTATTTTTAATGCAGTCGTATAATGTGGGAATTAAATAAAAGGGTTTGCTAAGGGTAATTTAAAAAATAATGTGGCGAACTTCTAAAAATGGCGCCCTACTTATTTTTAATGCAGTCCTACAATGAGGGAATTAAATAAAAGGGTTTGCTAAGGGTAATTTAAAAAATAAATGACAGCGTGCAGCGCTCCTAATCCAATATGGCGGACTATAGATAAACAAATAAATTAAATAAGTTGATCGGATTTATCTAATCGAATATCTATTTAATTTTACGGCAAGTTTTTATACAAAATAAATGGTTTAACAGTTTTACCTGGGTAGGGGATACAATCTCGGGATCCCAGAATCCCACCCCTTTTACAGGCCCGAAATTTTCAGGATTAAATACCAGGATTTTCGGGATCAATAAATAAATGTATTTTTTTCAAAATAATGCATGAAACGAAACGCACTTACGTTTCCTGTCAATTTATTAAGTTGTTAATACTAACAAAAATAAAAAGTCAGCCATTTTTATTTCCCAGCTAATTTTATTCAGTTTTACGCGGTCTTACTTGAAGAAATAAGTCATGTAAAACCAACACTCCGAACTCCGCATCATGCAAGTTCTTTGTTAAATTATTTTACATTAAAATATGTTTATTTAAAGTATATTTTAAATAGTTTACTTTCTTATTATTTAAAAGGTTTATTAATATCTTAAGTTTGTTGTATTGTAACATATTACAAATGCTTTAATGCGATCAATTAGAGCTTATGTGAGGGTATGTCGATGTTGCAGAAATACAGTTTGGTTTTTATTTTTAAAGGTAGGGTAGGGCGGGGCTAGTTGAACAATTTTTCACTTGATAGGTTATAGCTCCTCAAAAATAGGTTTTAATGGCTTATAATGCATACTGATGGATTAGCAATTTATCCCTTATTAATAGTGTCCATAGTAATTTCTTCCCAATAAGTCGAATTTAGGAGCTACATCTATTTTAATGTAGATAGTCAAGTATGCCCAACGTACCCCATAGGTGAGGTAAGTTGAGCAAGGGTATGGGGCTAGTGGAGCACTTAGAAACTATAGTCAAATCATGGCTTGAAAGTTAGATACGTTTAGAATAAAAATACATTTTGACTATTTGCTTTTTATATTTATCATCTTATAGTGAAAAACAACAAATATCGTTAATAAAACAGCAACGCACCTAGCTTAGCTTTACTATTGGATTTAATATCTATCAATTCATCTTCGTTTTCTTTTTTTAAAATATTTAAGCAGTTTTGTTTTGCTTCTCTTTTAATGCCTTCTGTATCTGTTAAAATTGCACCTTTTCTTGGTCCAGTCTTTGGATATGATCGAACTATTTCCAGAGAAAATTTATAAGTTAGATAGGTCAGCTCGTTGCTTATACAAAGTTCGGGTTGCAGCCTCTTTTAAATCTTGAGGAGACTCTAGTAGTCTTACTGTTATAAGTCCGTGTCCTAAAAATAAAAAAATATATACTTAAAACCATGGGGTTAGTTGGGCAACTGTAGCTCAACTCACCCCAACCTGAAATTTTAAAGAAAAAGTAAATCTATTAAAAAAACCGGTTAGAATTGTATCCAAAATCTTTACACATAGTAAAACTGCAATAAATTTACTTAAGATTAACACTTACCTGATTAAGAACGGAATATATTTAACTATCACAGATAAAATTTTCCGGCTGGCAATTATTTTACATTTTAATCACAAAATAAACAATGCGCACGGATACTTTTCTCGATCGCCGCATCACCACTAGTGGTCGCACAATGAGTTCCCCTCACGCAACCTCTTCTTTACGCTATTTGATGCTTTCGCGTGCGGTCGATAGTTTTTGAGATATTTTGATTGCCCAACTTACCTCTATGCACAACTAGCCCTGCCCTACTCTACCTAATCAAAACGACTGTAGAAATGCCATTATTGAAAGAAAGTGTTTATCATGTTGATTTTTCTCTTTTTGTTCAGATTTTTTTTACATTCCAAAAGAAAATTAAAAAAATTAAATTTAATTTTCGAATATTTTTGCATTTTTGTACCTCTCAAATCCTGGGATTGTCTGTGCCCAGTTTTGAAATCCCGGGATTGGAAAAAGGTTTGGCACTATATCCCCTACACCGGGGGCAGGGGGTCAGCGACTGATTTTTTCACTTAGATGTGAAAAATCAGCGTTTAACCTTAAAATTTTGGTGAAATATTATTATAATAACCTTTTCATAATAATAAATCAAAATATATGTTTAATGCTGCAATATGGTTATCTTGCACCCTTTTGTTTTATAAAAGTTTTCCATATTTATTCGTCATAGTTCATTTCCTAGTTTTTTATTAAGACGTTTCGTCCCAATTTGCTTTTAAGATCATCAAGTGCTGACTACTTGTTAGATTTTTAAAATAATATGTAGAAAATATAAACATATATATGAATAAAAAAAAACAAGTTTTGTGTCGGCAACTGTATGCCTTATTACATTTATAAAACGTATTAACGACCTATACATATTATAGAATTATTTAGAGTGTATTTTTATATCCTGAAGCCAAAAAGACAAAAACATTAATTTTTTTAAAGATATCTTCCTAAAGTTTTGTTTTTCCTAAAAGCAATTTAAACAGTGCCAAATATGCCTAATTTTTGGGCGAGAGCTTTCTTATAAATGATTTTTTAATATAGCAATAACTACTGCAACCTGCTTTTTTAATAATCCACTGCTTATGTTACAACCACTTTTAAA
Source organism: Listronotus bonariensis (assembly GCA_014170235.1). Taxonomy (NCBI): domain Eukaryota; kingdom Metazoa; phylum Arthropoda; class Insecta; order Coleoptera; family Curculionidae; genus Listronotus; species Listronotus bonariensis. The sequence goes on along the minus strand of JACEGR010004729.1, from coordinate 14,593 downwards.
GGATTATATATAAAAGTCACAAAACAATATTAAAAAAAAAAAAATCTAAAAAGTTATAGCAAAAAAACTACGGTGGGGTCAGTATCTGACCCCCTGCCTCAGGTGCAACTGTTAATGAGGTTATACGTTGACAGTAAAAGTTTTGATAAAAAATTAGATAGGTACGCTTATTTTTGAATACCAATCAATGTAAAAGTATTTTTTTATTGCTTTTAAGTTAAGTTAAGTTATGTTTAATTTTTTTATCTAACAATAAAAATAACGTCCAAAAGAAAAAAATAATAAAGAATATTTAAATTAATGGGTAGTTCAAAATTAAAACGGTTTGGTTGTTTTCCTCGCTTTTCTCACTAAGTGGTCTAACAACACAAAAAATTGTGCTCCAGTACATTGCATAGTCAAACATTAATTTTATGAAGATGCACCAGAATGCGTAGGCCAAATCCACTATGCAGATTTTCCTGCATCTTTTATTTTCTTTGATACTTATTTGTATTTTAAATTCATTTAAATGCGCGGCAATTAATGAGAATTATCAATGCGCTGAGTTGTGGCGTCATAAATTTTAGGGTACTTACTCATAAATAATAAGATGGTGCCAACGAGCTTTTTTTATGACAATGTAAATTTTAAAGATAGGTACATTAACGTATGCATGTGTGGGCATTAGCATTTTTTAAAGGGAAAATACATCTGGGCTCAAAATTTTTATAGTATATATTTATGACTTAATTTTTTCTATTTGAGGTTGGATTTGTACATTAAAATAGTATTAATTGTACAAACATTTTTGAAGTAGGTTTTTGAATCTTGTTAGGTTTTTTGTTTGAAATTATTCTGGCTTCAACACAAAGTTTAGGACTTCTCCAGAGACTGTAAAAATAAGCAAGTACCTAGAAAAAATCAAAAACGTTAAGAAATGTGAACATTTTTCTAGATTACAGGAATAGTATTTTAGAAATGGTCTGATTTAAAAATATATATACAGGGTCTTCCTAAGCAAACGCGAAAAATTTTAGAAAGTGATTCCTTGTTTAAAATAAAGGATAGTTTGCTTTTTCATCATGGGGTCAAAAGTCAACCATAAGGGAAATATCGCCGTACAAAGCTTGCAAAAAAAGAAAAACGTTTTTTCTTCTTAAAAATAAGCGTAGACCTGGCTATACGGGAAGTAATTTTAATAAATCCATATATATCAAAAACCGATGCTTAAATTAACACATAATTTACACATGCTGTATTAGCAAATTTTTACAGGTATATCGGCTAGTTATGCCAAAACAAAGCAAGCACTATTAGTCATTCAATCCTAAACGTTTTTTTTTTTGTTAAAATATTTCGAAAAAAAAATTTTTAGTTTAAATACAGAGTGAATTTAAAAGTAATTTCGTTTTGATTTTGTGCAAGGTACCCAAATTAATTCTTTCTAGGATTTATTAGAATAAAATTTTACAAAAAAAAAACACAATCTAATTTTTTACCTTCCAACACTTTTTGCCACGTACATTGCCATACGGGAACTGGGCCAATGGTTGCGTCTCAAAAATGTGGTAAATAGTTTACCAAAAATGTAGTAAAGAGTTTACCTAAAAACTTACTGATAAACTTATTAGAAAACTAAAAAAGTTTTTTATTAAAGAATAAAATGTCTGATGAGCATTTTAGAGTTTGACATTACTTTTAAAACAATTAACTGGTAAAAGATACACCTATTAGACACTTAACCAGGTAAAAAAAATAGTAAAAATGTTTAGCCATAAAATACACTTTTTATGCTTTATTTGTTTTTTCTCGTCTTGTTAAGATTTTATTTTATTGGATTAAAATAATTTTAACCAAGTGCTAATTAACCTTTGTTTATTGATTGAAATCTTTTGTATTGTAGAATAGTTCTACATAATGCATAAAAGTTTTAATTTTTCTTAAATGTTATATAAACGTTTTAATTTTATTCTGGGAAAAGCCAAATAATATTTTTTAAAATTATGCAAAGTGCATATACATATATGCATTTCTTGCATATTTTTTCCCAAATCATCATTTTATGAGCATATTTTGCATGTTTTGTCATTATCAAAAAATTAGAAATATCCGGGTTAACCAATCAATATTACTCTTATAAAAATAAATGCAAAAACAACAAACAAATCTATAATAATATCTTCAAATACCTAATTGTGTTTTGTTTATGTTTTTGTCCCGGCGGTAGGCTAAACATTAAGCTGTAATACTTGGATAAGGAATAAATACTTTTGTTTCATGATGTTATGCATTATTTAGTAATACCTGCTTAATAAACTGTTTTTATATCGACTCGTAATACATCATTTTATTTTTATCTTTCGGAAGGTTTTGGTATTGCGTAAAACTACTGATGAAATATTTGGTCCAAAAACGTATTTTTGAATCAACAATTTTCCAAAGTTAAAAGTTAGAAGGAAGTAATTGTTTATATAGTTTTTTTTTTTCTTACATAATATTATAAATGAACATCTCTTTAAAAGTATGCATGCTACTTTACCCTATTTTACTATAACAATAATGTAATAAATATATGGTCAAAAAATTGCATTATACTGCTTATTTCTTCATTTAACAAAGCATATTTATATTCTATAAAAAATATCTAAAAGTATCGGCCAGTGGAGCATTTTAGCAATTACCTAAAAATATGAAAAAGCATATGTTAATGCGTAATTCTATAAAGAAAAAAACATAAATACATATATAATAGATGCAGATCTCTTTCACATGATCTCAATTTGATATTGGATTGATGCGCCAAAAATCTCGTTCAATTTAATGCATCCAAAACACAATCATGTTCCTTGTCGCGAAAAAATCATCAAACACTCACCCTGTGCTTATGAGTGGCCAGGTTTTGCAGAGCGGGGACACATTTAACCTTGTGGGCGTCACATTTGAAAATAACCTTAACTGGCATAAACACATTGTATCTATATCCACCGCGGTGTCAAAAAGCTTGGATTTCTTTTCCGAGCCAAAAGTATTTTTCCCCTTCCAATTTATACACTTTGTATGTGTCCCAAATTCGACCCTCTCTGGAATATTGTTCTTATGTCTGGGGAATGGCATCCCCTACAACCCTCACCATACTTGATGCCATTCAAAAAAGGGCTGTTCGTCTTATTAATGATCCTTTACTTACTCAAAGACCTTCTCTTGCCTATCGTCGAGCTGTGGGAGATCTATCGCTCTTCTATAGATACTTTAACGGCTTCTGCTCCGACGAATTATCCAGTATAGTCCCTCCTCTTGCAGCTCCCAACAGAGAAACTCGTGGTGCCGCACGTATGCATCCCTTTACGGTCCACTTGGACAGGCCCCGAACTTTCCATTTCGTTCGTTCTTTTATCCCTAGAGTTTCTAGACTGTGGAACCTACTGCCAGCGGAGGTCTTTCCTTCCCCCCAAATCTTCAAGTTTTTAAGTCCCGTGTTAACAAACTTCCTCTTACCCTGCTTAAGACACCCACGGTACGTTAGTATTTAGGCTTTCAGCCTTCGTGGATTGTCCAAAGAAAAAAAAATACAATAGAGAGTGTACGATAGTAAGAGATAAGCAGGGATTACATTAGTTACCAAGGAAAATTACTTAAATATGTTAATCTAAGTACACCATTAAAATTTAAATCCTTTCAGATCAACTAGTTTGTTAATCTGTAAATCAGATCGAAATCACCAACAATAATTTTACTTGTTGAGTAATTAGGTATTGATTGGTGTCAGGCTAATTACCTGATTATCTATACATGTATATATCTTTGTAAGTGTTTTATATTTATTTCATATATGTTTGTAAAAAATGTGTATTTTAAATAAAGGCATTTAGTATTGGTGACCAGAAGAAAACTAAAAAAGTAGTAAAGATATGTATTAAATATTTATTAAATATCATTTTTCCACGCCTGTTAAAAAGCTCCTGTTTTTTAACCGTTAACATGAAGTTAAAGTACTTCATTCTAGTACACTACATAAAGAGTTAAAAAAGGTACTTTTTTAACACTTTGAAGCTTTTTTTAACTCTTTGGATTAGTCTTTTGTTTTAATGCCTACTACAATAAACTCAAATATCAATTTATGCAATGTAATAGTAAACGCAACATCAACTGAATCAAACGGTCAAGTTACTTTTGATTTTGTAACTGTTTCTCTTAGTTCATGTATCACTAGTTTTAAAATTTGATAGTTTACAATTAATTCACTACAAATTTAATAAAAGTTATTACAAATTAATACTAATGAATTTGGCTGAGAAATTAAAAAGAAATTTATACTGTTTCTACAAAAAGTAAGTACATACAATTTTCTGAAATTAAATAATAAATGCATAGTTATGAAGAGTATAATTGTCTCTTAAAAACAAGGAGGCTATGATTTTTTGTTTGCAATATAATGGCTGTGTTGCAAAAATTAATATTAATAAATTCAAATATATAAAAATGTATTAAATGGTATTTTGGAAAAATTTTATACGGACGTGGAAAAAATATAATATGTAACACATTCATAAAGTGTCTTTTTTTACTTATGGGATTGCCGCACTCACCTAACGGCTCGTGCTGTCAAACTATCCATTCGTAAAAAAGTATCACCTTATACACTTGTTACATAAGTTACTATTAATCACTTTCTTAGGTAATATTTTTAAAAACAATAAATATAAAACAATCATTATGTTTTTACGATTCACATGATGCATCAAGGTAACAATAAATCAACATCATGCACACAAAACAAAAAAAGAGTCGAATCCAGGGATATGATACAGGGTGGTCATCTAAATTTTGACACATTTTGATCACGAATAACTCCTGAGAAAATAAATAATAATAATATTAAATAAAAGCGTTTATTAGGTCTCAAAAAATATTACAAGAAAATGTCACCTAGGGACGCCTCTGAATACAATTACAGTAAATTTAAGTACTGTGATATTATGTGGAGCCATCAAGATGCGGTTTTTGCAGAAGGCCTTGGAATTTTAAAGAGATCCACATTTTGACAGACATTTTTGCCATTTGGTTGTGACATTTCGTTGGTACAAAAACAAAATGACCGATTTTCCGATACCGGGCTACTTTGTTATTTGACATTCACAAAATTCAATATTTTTACTTTAAGGAAGAAAATTAATAATATAAGCTACGGGTATTTAAAAAATACGGATTTATTGATTTCTAAAATATTGACGGCATGGCAACTAAAAATTTGCTTCATACAGGGTCACAAAAAAATAAAGACAACAAAGCTTAAAGTTATTTACATAATAGTAATCGCAGTAAGGCTAGCTTATTTTAAAAAAAAATTGTAATATTGTGCATTTAGCCTAGTTTGAGTATTTTTTCTGTAACTTTGTTACTTTGTATACATATACGACATTTTTATTGTCAAAGAATATTCCCAATTTCCATGCAGTCAATAAATTAGAAGCCAATAAATACATGTCTCTTTTTAAAATAACTATAGCTTATGATACATTTTTGTTAAAGAAAAAAAGGGCAAGATCTGAAAATTACCTTGTAGCTCCAAGATGAATTGCAATAGCTATGAACTATTTTCACTATAGTTGTTTTATCAAAAAAAAAGATCGAGAGTTTTATATTAAATTTTTGATATTTCTTAGTACGGTTCTCGAAATACCTTTAAAACCATCAAAAATACAACACCCTGTACATATAAATACAAAAACATGCTTTCAATAACGAGAAAACTGGTTAGTTCCAGATTTGTAATGTCTTTCAATACAAAATTTTTAAATCTAGTTGATAAAGCATTATTATTAATTACTCTTTTTTTATTGATCATTTCCTTTAAAGTAAATAACAAATCATTGTTTATCCAAACTTTCGTCACCGTCACCCAACTGCTGCAGGCCATAAACTTTTATGATCATTTTATCTTTCCGCTAAAATTATTGATACTTGGGCGACACATTTACTGGATTTAATTACAGATACTTCCTTGATTACGCACTGAGTTATTAAATAAAATCGTTAAAGTTAAATTTTAGCACGCACTAATTATGAACAGTTATGATTGAAAGGTTTATAAAAAAATACAGAGAAAAATTAAAATATACACAGATTCTAAAAAATCATTTTTTCTTAGTTCTATCGATAATATTGTTGAAAATGCTGAAAAAAATTTCGATAATGCAAAGAATGCCAATCCATAAAACCCCACAAGTGAGATTTCAGCGTACCCTAAAAATTTTTAGTACCTACCCTGACCAACAGATGGCGAAAGTAGTACGATGTCGGCTTTGCTAATACGATTACCATCAGAAATTGAATAGCAGTCGTTGACAAGTAGTCGGCCCGATCAGTTAGAGTGAGGATATACGCAAAATTTAATAAAAATTTTTAAAAACATCGTAAGCGACATTCGTCAGTTTTACGGGAAACGTTTTTTTTCATTGGCTTTATTTCAGATGAAGATATGTTCTATATTGGTTCGGCGGTTCATTTAATTAATGGTAGTTATTTGGGTACACGCCAAAATAAATTTAAAGTACCAAAACAAATAAAGCAAGTAAGTAGAGAACTAAAAATCGACGTTTTGGTGGCAAGTCTGCCACCGTTGTCAAGATAAATTGAATAAAAATAAAAAATTTAAAAATTAACTATTATTTAGGTTTAGAATTTTAAAATTTTGTAGCTTTTTTTTAGGAGATTCTGAAAATTTTGACATTAAATGTTAACTATGTTTGTTTTGTAATTTAAATTAAGAAGAAATCTAAAATAAAAACATTCAGATCTCGGTTTTTCATTAAAAATAACGCGATGGGAAGAACAAATCGTTTCCCGTAAAATTGGCGAATGTCGCTTACGATGTTTTGTAAAAACGCATCGATATATCCTAGTTCTGAAATAATAAATTTAATAATCTTATGGATACTGGGTCCATTTATCGGGGATTTTATTTTTATTAAATTTTGCGTATATCCTCACTCTAACTGATCGGACCGACTGCTTGTCAGCGACTGCTATCAATTTCTGATGGTAATCGTATTAGCAAAGCGACATCGTACTACTTTCGCCATCTGTTGGTCAGGGTAGGTACTAAAAATTTTTAGGGTACGCTGAAATCTCACTTGTGGGGTTCTACGGATTGGTATTCTTTGGATAAAGCCACAGCTGTAAATATTAAGGTTCAGAGGTGTCCGCATTTAAGCCATTTTTTGTTGTTAATACGGTTCAAAACATTTTAAAAACATTACATTTCCTTGCTAAACAGTGACGTCATATACGTCACGTATTTAACCGTGAAATTTGAATACATCCCGGACAATGGTTTAAACACAATATAATTTTTTTGTCGGACGGAAGTATGCATCGTACTTATTTAAAACTTTGTTTCGGTCATTTTTCGTAAACTTTATACGTGGCTGTACATGGTAAGTGAAAAATAGTTTATATTTGATGTAAACAAAAGCACATATTAATCATAAAAAATAAAAATCATAATCATAACCTAGAAGTTTATTGGGCTGTGATGCAACAGTTTGAAAACATACATTTTCTTGATTGAACCAGTGAGACGAATACGGTTAGCAAGAAAATTTGACTTCAATTTTCTATATGATTAACATGGAAAACTTGTTTAAGCTTGAATTTTTTCACTCTGCAATGGTTTATCAAAAGGGCTAGGCCAAATTACTTTCTTATATAAAATTAAACGCTTTACAAACAAGCTTTTTCTTTAACTTTTGATAAACCGACACGTTTTAAAGTTATACACCTTCACATTATAATTTATTACATTTTCTCATTTCTTACTATTTTTTGACAAAACAATCAATTTTATCCAAAAAATTCGGTCAAATTTTTAAAATTTTGGTTTCTTTTTTGTTTGTTTATATTTGGACCCATTTTGATCGCAAATAACTTTAGAAATAATTAAGATATCAAAATGCAGTTTTTGTACAAAGTCTTAATATTTTTTAACAGTTATTCATCATCTCTCGCAACTTGGTTTCGAAAACCGCATTTCGATATGCTTATTTGTTCTATAGTTATTCGCGATTGAAATAGCTTAAAATATAGTTGAACACTGTACAAGAGTATTATATAGAAGTTTGACAGTTGCAAAAAAGCATCTGTGAAACAAAAATTTAAAATATATAATTGGACAAATTTTTCTTGTAAACTTAATAGTTTCGTGAAAAAATGTAGAAAATGTGATAATGATCCTATTTTAAATTTAAATAACTTTACAGCACGTCGGTTTATCAAAAATTATAAGGAGAACCTTTTGGTGAGAGCGTTTAATTTTAAATAATATAAAAAATGGAAGATTTTTTTAAAATTAGGATAATATACAGGATGTCTCGAAAAGTTACCGATATTACTGAAAGGGCTAATAAAACAACTTATTAGCATCCAGAAAAACATAGAATGACCTCAGTAAATAATCGTTGGTTGTCGAGATATTGGCACTAAAGTTTTGTCAAAATTGAATTAGATTTTTGAATTTTACACCTAAAGAAATTAATATTTTTAAGCTTGTATTTCAGCTTTGCAGAACTGAAAAACCATGTTTTTGATCAATCACAAACAACAAACTAAAAATGTATTACATTTAATAAAAAATCTACAGTGTTTCCAGATTTTCTCAAGTATACATGCAATTTTTTTTATTCTAGAAATTAAAAAAAAGTAATTTTTTATAAAAGCTTTTGTTTTAATTGAAATAGGGTGATTCAAAATTGTAATTTTTTTTATTAGAGTGCCAATATCTGAAAAACCGTTGATATTTTATTATATTTTTGCACAAAACGGTAAACTGCAGCCTTTTTTTTGTGTGCTTATAAATAATTGTTCCACTAGCCCTTTTAATATTTTTGTTGACTCTTTGGACATATTGTTTACAGAATAAAGATAATTTAAAAATATAATTTTTTAAATAAAAAAATATAATTAAGTTTTCACAACTCACAAGAATCTCTTTATTCTATTTTACAGAAAGCTTAATATTCACTGCAATTTTTAACCAAGTTGTTGTTGTAAAAAATAAATTGGGAAAATCTTTTTAACATTTTTTTTTATAAACAATAACTTTACGGGTAAGAGTAATGAAAGAAGAATATACATAATCTGCGTCCACAAAGTTTACACAAATTGGATTAAAATTCAGGGTCATTCGTTTTGAAAAAGGCTCCCAAACACGGCAAAATTTTTGATAAAATGTATTTTTTAACACCCATTTTAGGGTGCTCCAAAAAGTTTTTAAACTGTAATTTTAGATTTTTAAATGGTACTCTTTACATTGTGACTTAGACGAGGACTAGCCTAACTGAAAAATTGGCCAGTTAAACTCTCAAAATGAAATATTAAAGGAAGAAGTGTTAAAAAATCACAATTTATTTTTGTAATACCAAAGATAATTATAGTTTCACTGTAATACCCACCGACACATCAGGCAATAAGTTTTAACATTTTGTGCATACACTTAAAAGTACCTCTCAATTTATTTATTTATTTTAATGTCATCTGCATCTATATTTTTATTAGTCCAGCAAGACAAATAAACAGTTTTTTTATTGATACAAAAATATAAACAAATTATATTATAACTCATAAGCAAATTACCCTAATAAAAAATAAAATACTAGCTAGAAATTTATATGGATGCTCTAGTAGGCTCTGGAGACAAATAAAAAAGCAAGTGGAAAATCATTCCATGCACAATTAATTTTTAGGATGTATTTTTTTAATTTGTGTTAGGGTTATTTGCATATCAGTTATGGAAAAAGTGTCTATATTCTTAAAAAATGTATAAAAGAAATAGTAAACTGTTAATTTTACTTCTTAAACTAATAAAATAGTAGATGTAGATGACATTAAAATAAATCAATAAATGAAGGGGTAATTTTTAAGTTCATGCACATAATATAACAACTAATATTTAGTTATGAGTGGAACATGATTAGGTTCAATAAATTTTACCATTTCTAAATATTTTAACGTTTTTGGTTTGGCAAAATATTAGGAATATTTTTAGAAAAACAACCTTGTAACGTCAGGTGTACTGGCAAAAACCTATTTTTTAATTATTTGCTCCAATTGTCGAAAAATCAATAAAATAGGCCTTATTTTGACTAAAACAAATAAAGCTTATTAAGCGATTATAATTTGTCTAGGTACGATTTGTACTATTTTAAAATAATGGCAAATTCACTTTTCTGAAAATACGTGTTTTAAACTTTGTATTTGGGTCTCAGAAATAAATTTTAAGCACTTTATACTTTAGAGTTTTTCCGACTCTTTATGGTTTTACCTTGGTTTTCCAAATTTCCCGTCATGCCGCTGTTCACATAACATATGTCAAAATGGATTTATAGGTTATATCGACATGCAGAGGCGATTTCAAGAAAACCTTAACCCTTAACAGCATTCCCATCCACTGTATAATTTGGTTGCTTTTAGATTGACTTTAGTTTCTGGTCAAAATGACTAGGTACATCGTTATACTGAATCCGATTCAACCGATCGGATAAAATTTTATCCGACAAAAATTAAGATAAACACGTTTCAGATTAAGAAAGGGAATTGATCTGAATGCAATAAGTCAATCCTATTTTTCAAGCGATTTGAATTGGGTTCAGTCCGATCGGAGGTTATATTTGTACGATGATTTACGGTTTTAGAAAAGGTTTGAAAAATTACAGTTGAGTAAAGCAGCTAATTAGTGGGAAACGAAATAGTGAAATATAAAATAGGCTTAGTTATTTTCTAAAATATTGTGATAGTGTTTCTCTTTAGTGGTTTGAAGCTATTATTTTTTCTCCTATTTTCTGAAATTAAATGAAATTTATTAAAATAATATCACAAAAGTAAATATAAAGTTAGAAGTTTCTGCTTTTATTTGTTTGGCTTTCATCACCTCAAGGCGCGTGATAGCAGATACAATACTTTCTTTTGTCAAATTTACAGAAATTTAAAACCAGATACTCTTCCATATCTGCATCCGATTAATCCTTAGGACGAGGGGCATGGCGGTATTAGGGTTTCTAATGTGATCCGTCCAATCTGGATTCTCTGATTTCCCTACCTTAGTCAATGAGTCATTTTAGGGGGTGTGTGTGAATGACTCGAACTCACGAATAATTCGGTGCAACCGAATCAACAAAATGGGACAACAATGCCTCGATTCGGAAACTCGAACCGAGAACTGACTCGTAATTGAATTACTGAATTATTTGAAAGTTCCCGAATGGAATCCAGCAACATTTCCCTGAATAATTCGGGAAATTTCTGAATAAGTTCGAACTTTCTCTCGAATTAATTCCCACTGAAAAATTTACAGTATCATCTGAATATTCGATTGATTTCTTTTCTTTGAATCACTACGAACTACTGTAGTAATAGCTGAAAATTCGAGGATATTGAATTCTAGGTGGGATTTGTTATGCTTGATATTTACAACAGTAAACTAGGCAAGTACACAACACAATTTTATTTGAACCAAAAAAATTTAATTACATATAATCAAAACAATTATTATGAAAAAACTATGCCCTGGATTTCAATACAAAATTGTGTTAATACAAACGCTTTAAGGACGTATACGAGGGAGGTCCCATGATACGCACGTACACGCGTTGCACGCTGCATCAGAAAATTGTGTGTGTTACTACATATGTATAGACTGTACGTATGTAACCATACATGATATACATAAAGTAATACGGAGAAGAAGGAAGGGCCTTAGGCTTTCTATGCATAATACAGAGTGTTACTATTATAAAGAAACAATTATATCTACCCCATTGGTAATCATTAGATATGGTACAGATTACTCAAAAAATCCTTAATCGAAACTACATTATACAGGGTTAAATCAAAAACCTGTGAATAAAACCTTTTTTTTATGCACAAAGTTCTTCACAATTACATATGGATGTTTATGTCTCGTCTGGCCATACACAAGTTAGGGGCTAAAATGTTGGGCATACATATATTTCTTTTTTTAAAAAGTACCTTTAATACAGTCAACAGTAAAAATTAAAAATATAGTATTTTCCTTATATATTATGCACAGGGTGTTTAACAAAACTAATACCGGAATTTAAAAATACTTGATCATTTGCAATATACAGCGAATCGTTAAAAAATTATAAATTGAAACATTATGTGGGCTTTGGTCTCTGTTCTGTTTATATAAGTTGTTTTAATCTTCTATGAAAAAAATATTGTTAATAAAACTCTGAATACATACATATATAGTATGGTATATGTATATAATAAGCAAATGAATATACACACAGTATTTAAAACTAAAAATTGACCAGGTTTTTGTGCACTATATAGGGTGTAACAAATTTGTAAATAAAACAACGTTCTTCTCAAGAACAATATGTTTTTTTTTGTTAAAATATTTTAAATAAAATAAAGAATGCTAAAATTTTTATTATCTATTTACAGGATGTTTAGGTATAAATAATAGTAGGTCCCAAATCTCTATAAATTTTGAAACATATAACTTTTCTAACTATTTTAAATCATTAGTTCTTTATTTCACTTATCTTTACATATTCTTCAGTTCAACAAATCATTACTATTTGGCACATCATTCCTCTTTTGCCTTTTACAGTGCAAATTAAGAAAATGCAAAAAAGTTGTATATATTATGTGTCAGTGATGTGTCTCACTCAGATAATGTTTTTATCAAAGAGGATTTTATGGGTCAGTAGAATATTTTGATGCTCGATGTTATGGAATCTCAAATGGATAAAATAAAGATCAAATCTGTTTGCCTGATATTAATGCGTTCATATCATTCAGTAAGGCTATTCGATACTTTTATTCGGATAATATTGAAATTATTTGAAAATTTTCAAATTATTTAAAGTTTTTCGAATTATTAGAGGCCACCCAAATTATTCGTCGAATTTCGAATCGAATATTAATATTCGATTCGATTAACACCCTAGAATATTTTTATAAACAAAAACCTTAACCTCTTTAGCGGCATGATATAATCAAAGAAAACACACAAATGAAGATTATATGGTCATTGTTTCCTAACGGTTCCTTAACACGAACAAATACCATTGTTTATGCCGGTATATTGTAAGTACTTAAGTTATCTTAAAATTATACAAATTATACAATAGTAAAGTTAGTTTTTATTAATAATTTGTCTCTAGTCCAATATTCTTAACACATTCTCTTATACTTTATTATTGTTCTCAAAGGTAGTTTGAAGCAATGCTACATGAAACTTTTTCAAATGGTGATGTACTGATGACACCTATAGGTTGTTATCTGTCTACTCAGCACCTCATAATGAACTATAAGTATTCTATAAAAGTATAAAAAACTGTATGAAATATGGCCTAAACGTCTGGGCACTGAACAATAGTTCGTGAAAATTCATGGCGTTCATATTTTTAACTTGGTACCCATTAAAAAATATTTCCTTTTTTCGCCCTTTTGGGGTCATCCGCAGGTCCGACTTTCGCCCCCTGGGTGATGCACTGCAGCCTTAAGGCTTATTGTATCTTGACCCCCTACTCCTTCTCATTCACACACCGTCATTCTGTGCTTTAGATGGTTCAACTCTTAGTCAGGTGCCTCAGACAGAGAAAACCGACAACAGGCCGGTCACCCATCAGTTATGGCCGCACTCCATGCTGCTAAAGAGATAGAAGATATTTCCCTAGTCGCCAGACAGTTTTGACAGTTCTAAAAATATTTTAATGTACACAGAGTGTCTCAAATAAAACGATCCTCGCCTCAATAACACTCAGTATACATCAAAATATTTTTAGGACATGCCAATTTGGAAACCCCAAACTCAGATCTAAGACTACTCTAAATGGAATTTAAAATTTTTGGTCTTACCTAATTTGGTCAGCGGGATTTATTGCAATAAAAAAAAAATGGGGTATTCCATTAAAAAAACAAAAAAGATACGTGTATTATAAAACTGAGAAATCTGGCAACACTGCCAATATTACTGTTAAGAATCTTCAGGGTTAACACGTTCCAAATAACAAATTTGGTGAATGTAGCTTTGGTGGTTTAAAATATTCAAGAGTTGCCGTACTTTTTACTAACCCCAGTATATATTGAGATACTCATTATTTTAAAGAAGAAAAAAATAAAATAAAATTTACAAAATATACATTTATTTTGGATAACTAATTTCATTGAACTGTCTCTTTAAGTACGACCCACTTGGCCATACGAAACAAACAATATATTTAAAATTTATCTCTTGGCACGCAGGATAAAGCAATGTGAACTCATTCTTACGTTACGGGACCTGCGGCTCCTGCTAAGCGTGGTCTTCACTGAGAAATATTGTAAAGTAATACAGATAAGCGTTCTTTTATTCTGGTTTTCAAACCTTTGCCGGTCTTGTTGGCAAAATAACTTGGGATTTTTTTGGTACATTATAATTTTAATTATGTATCAGGCATGTCTTTAAGTCGTACCGTCTCGTAGAAATACAACTGAAATCAAAAGAGATTTAAGATTTCAGAAGTGCTTCACTAAATAACTTTAGATAAACTCAGACAAGCCTAAATGTGCACTCTAAAAGAGCTTAAATACAGTGCGTGTC